>JAGFPH010004416.1:62349-93370 GCA_018207615.1 Philaenus spumarius | reverse complement strand
CAAGGAACACCATTGATGACACCATCGTCCACAGGGTCATCGTACCTTGTCATGCGAACACCTTCAACCACCTATCCAGAGTCGTTCAACGTAGATTCGTCACATGACTGATAAAATATTTAAGTTGTTCGGATTTTTTTATCAGTCTAATACCAACTTTGCGTCTTGTTAAAGTTTAAAGTTCACATGTCGTCAGAGGGAAGATGAATTTAAATCTAGAAAATTTACCTTCTTTAATTTGACTGTCTCTCTTTCGAGATTAATTTGATATTTATTTTCTATTATACGGATATTGGTTATACTCGCAAGCTTTTGAGGATGATTTTAAAACTAATTGCAAAATGTAGAAATTTATATTTTGAAGAGCAAATGTATTTAAAAATATTTAAACAATTATTTGTGATGTTCTACAAGATTGATATTTAAAGTCGAATTAACGTATTTTTTTTTTAATCCAATATATAAATTATCTGTAAACATTCAAACAAGCTAACAAAAATTTCTATTTTATTTTTGTGGTTTAAATGACTGATGATATTACCATATAGTTGAAGTATTTTTATTTGACTCAAAACGTTTCCACGTTCGCTGACTGAAAATTGTGTAAATAAAAAGTGTATTAAGCGTTTATATGTATGATAATTGTACAGTTTATTGTTATATTATGTTTAGGTATAAATTAACCAAGTACAATGAAATGTGTAGAATAAAGTATTGTAAATATGTTATTATGTTTTATACATATTTATTTTTCTCCACATAAGATAAACTGACAATCTGAAATAATACAAAAATGCGTTAAAAGTGATATTAAAATATTTGAATTGATTTTAATTTGATTTTAGATGTATAGCTTATTAAGTTGAAGAGTTGTATATAATTAAATTTCATATGAGTGTTTATGTGTACGACTAATTACTGCAATAAATAAATGGAAATAAATTAAGTAGTGTGTAGTTTTTGTATTTATTGTTACAGGTAATTTATTGTTTTTATGTTTTACCTATACAAAAAATGTAAGAAAAATTTATAAACAAAGACAATTTAAACATCAACAAAGTCATACTATTAACCTGAGCAAGACTAATGTAAGAAGAAAAAAATACCTGTCAGAAAAACCTGAACTCCTTCAAGTTTACATAACTGACAATAGGTGAGTACACACTAGAATTGGAAGTCCAGGACCCCTGAAAACAAGGACGTTCCGAGAGATTACTAAGAGATATTAGTTTATTTCTTGTAGCCAGTATTTGGACACAAGCATGATTTTGAATCCAAGTAAACAATTAACATTTACAAAATAAAACTTGAATATAATGCGTTTTAAATCAATAGATAATTAAAACGAGAAATAATTATAAATAGTTATAGAGACAAAAGTAATTAGTAAGTATAAGTAATGAATGTAAAGTTTGTAGTTTGACAGGACACAACGTATTTAATAAGCATCATGCGATACCGTTCACGACATACATGTTTATATATTTATTTATATTAATCAAACATAAGTGTACATTAAATGCTTCCCAAACTGCATATACATATAATATTATTGTAGTTAAAGAAATTCGCAATCCAAGTACATAGTTTCAATTCAAATATTTTCAAAATCAAGTATAGTTTCCCTTTTTTATTTGCGGACATAGAGTAAATTGTGCGTGAATCAAGTTGAGCAAACATCAAGGGGATTGTTTAAGCTTCTACACTATTCGACAGTTATTGAAATTGTATACAGCGTTACACAAGTTTGGAATTCTTAGTTATGTATAGTGCATTATTAACAATGTATACAAACTATTAGAGCTGTAGTGTATGAAATAAAGCTAAATTATGGAATGTAATAGACTACCCAACGATTTTAGCACACTTACATTTTAGTTGAATTAGTGGCTTATAAACGTATTGCTTTACAGTTAATTCCAATAAAAAGTATATATCGTTAATCGAAGAAAACTAAAAATTCTGAAATATGAAACAAAATAATCTTTTAAATAAGGATGAAATATCTGGTCTCTAAAGCAAAACATTTTTTACAGTCCACAGCTGTGGTATTTGCAAGGTTCACTGTTAATTAATTAGTTATATAGTGGTACATGATTATATAAAACAATTTTTTACAAAGTTTTATACAATTTATTAGCTTAAATTTAAATATTTTTAAAACAATACAATAGAACGAGCAGGGCCCGTGTAAGGGGGTAAAAAGATAGATTTTAACAAAACCACGCATTGGCATCTGTACTTGTAGTTTGCAGAAATGGGCAAGTCCAGGAGTTATCAGCCGAAAGTGACTGTTGGAATTGAGCATGTAAGTGGAGGAAAGTTAACTTAGCCCTGGGAGACTGATTTTTGTGAGAATACAGGGATTTGGGAAGTTATGAATTTGGATTTTTCTTGGTTAAATACAATGCACTAAACATGTAGGTTATGGCCATCTGAGATCCAAATCATAAAAGTAATAAATGAGTATGAAATTTAAAGTTAAATTTAACGAAATTTTCAATTTTACTTAAAAGACAAAAAGAAAGGATTGTTTGGAATCTACAAAGGTAGACCAAAAATAAGAGTTATCATCGAAAATTAATAATTTTAAATAATAAAGAAGTTAGCTAAAGTAACAAAGTTCAAGCGCAAATAAATATGTGTAAAAATGAGTTTAAGTCAAATTCAATGAATAGAAAGTATAAAGGAGATAAAGTTTTATAATAAAATGTAATTAAATAGTTAAAATTAATAAAATTAAAAAGGTGAGATAGTTTACACGTTTATAATAAAATTAAATAGAATTAAAGTTTTGAAAAGTAGAATAACATAAAGTTTATGCAGTAGGGAATAGTATTTTATAAAATGATACCAGTATGTGGAATAAATTTCGCGAGTAAAGGCAAAACCAAAAGTCAAAAATTTCGAGTATTTTATGAGTCCCAAAAAGTTACCAAAATTTCACAAAAAAAAGTAAAACGGCGGCTAGTGCAACGAAACAAAGACTTCTTCAAAGTATCAAAATTTCAAGTGCGGAAAGGTGAAAAAAAAGACTTTGCCACGGGAAATTCTCGAAAAACCGTGAAAGAGGTGTCGGGCGTGAACCAGACGGCGCACGACTAGAAATCAAGTTTTTGAAGAAAGAAGAAAAACTAAGCAACAAGAAAATGTTACTCCGGGGAAATTTGGATAACTGGGAGGAAAGTTATAGGAAAAACAAAAATAACAAAGGAGAAAGTGTTGAAGAATAATCTTTGAGAAAGAGACCTACGCCATGAGGAAAGTAGAAGAGAGAACAGGCTGGCAAATTTGACAAAACGAAAGGTTCTGATAGAACAATTGATTTTAAAGAAAATAAATACTAAAACTAATTTGCTAATTACCAAAAGCAATTAGTAAATTAACATAATGATGTAAGACAAGATTTTGACAAAAGAAATGGTAATAAAAAAAGAGTTAAGGCTCGGCTCTCTACATTCAAAACGGCGAAGTTGAGTACCAATTTCAATGTTAAATAATCAAAACATAACCTTCACTAGTAAGCATATTTTTGTGTTGTTTTTGTCAAAAAACGAAAGCGTATTTTTCTTCTTAAAGTAAAATGGATTGTGGGTGTTGATTGCTAAGGTTTTTTGCAATATTTCCTTTTGCAACTAAGTAAAAAATTAATAAAGTTTACTATTTTTTACTATTTATATCATACGTTTATGAAAACAATAAAACTGTTTTTGAAAATATATTCAGCAATCAACAGCCGCATATGACAGTACTTCAAAATGAAACCAAATTTTTAAATTTATTCCACGAATTAAGGGGATAATGACTTATTCTGTAGCATTGCTCTTATGGGAATCAGATTCAATATGGTGGGCAGGGTAGCGCCCCCTTAAAGTAAACTTTAGTTGAACGAAGTTAGTTTGCTGAACCTGAATATAGTGGAAAGGAAGGAACGAAAGCTATAAAAGCGGCCTACACGACTTCGGGTTGCAAAAATTTGATATTCTACGATGTAAACTTGATATTTTTCGACGTAACTTCTAAATCAATTAATATTCCTCTGTGTAATTAGTTAATATTCTGCGATCATCCAGTTCGATAAGTAATCGTTGTCAAGTTAGCGATACTTAGAAGTATTCTACTGGGAGAATTCGTGATATGGAAGAGGTCGTCATCTGTAGAGTGCATAGAGGCAGATTCTTCAAAATATCAATTGAGTTAACGCAAAATTAACTGCATTTAGATATTGGATACTGCAAGGCGAGCCAAACTGACACGCTGAAAAAACTTCAGGGAGAACCGAATATACTAACCTGGAGCACCATCTGTAATATACCTACTAGAATTCATCTATAAACCAACTATAGTCCTGTCATCTGTAACCATATTTAAATTCAACTGTATCCCAGCATCCAGACATCGGGAACTGTACGTTGCCTGAAGAAACCATCAAGAAAAACTTCAGCAACGACAGGTACAGCTGTTACGACTACAAGCCGCAGCTAACCAACAACTGTAACCACCCGGTGTTTTCAACAATCGGCTGACTTGTTAATGAAAAGCATCAAAAAGGTATGAGAAAGCGAATTTACGTTGTTCCCCATAGTTAAAGTTTGCCTGATAGGATTAGATAATTTGTTATTTTTTTTTTGTATCTTTTAAAAAGTAAAATAAGTTAAAGTAAATTTAATATTAAATTAAATAATATTAAAGTAAAGTTTTGATAAGGTTAAATAGAATAATATAGCGTAAAAAGAGATTTATGAAATAATATAAATTGATTTGTTCTTCCTCCGTTTATCAGTAAAGTATTTAATTAATAAATTGTATACAAGAGGGTTATTTCTGATTTTATAAAAGAAATTATAAGAAAAGTATTTTGATTTTAGTTTAAATAATTTGATAAAATAAATAAATTATTATTTGCATAATTTTGAGAGTAATAACTAACCTGTTGTTTATATATCCACATAGCATTCACAGATTTAAAAATTTCATTGGTGATTATAAATAATATTTTCGAAGCACAAATAGATTACAATTTCAGTTCCAATGTTCTCGCGGCTTACAGGTTTAAAGTAATTATTAAGAGTAACGTATAATTAAATAATTCTGAGAGTTGCAGAAATTTTAAATTAGAGTACTGGAAGTTTTTTTAGTATTAAAGTTTCCTTCAAAATATGTATAAAAATAAATATTTAACGGTCAGTTACATTATCACGTAGGCCATACAGTATAGATTGCCAAAGTCTTTCAGTAGATGATTGTAACATATTCTGCAACATTTGATTAAATTCAGTGTTCCTGAGAAGAAAAGACACTGTGCGTTGTAGATGCGGTTCCCCAACAGAGGACCGCTATACATACGTATCGTTGTAATACATTTAAAAATCTGCGTTTCTATACTTTCCAATAAAAATCTGCGTTTTTATGTCCAATAGGACATAAATTGTATTGTTAAAGTAAATTGTCTATGTTATTTAAGGAAACAACCATCCCATCTGAATTTATATGTTGATCTGTAATTTTCAAGAATACTGAATATTTATCCGAATATTCTCCCGAGACATACCGACCAAAGTTAAAAATAAATATAAGGAAGCAGCTTAAGGGGCTTATGTTCTCTTGATTTTTGGAAAAAAATATTGTAGTAAATTTTTGGATTACTTATTGTGGTGATTTGTTATGTTTGACGACATAGATTTCAGGGAAACATTTAAAAATAAACTAATGTTAAATCCGATAACAATTTTATAATAGTGTATATGCAACTTAAACATATTCGCACAGTGAATTTTGGTTAAGATTTATAATGAGAGATCTAATGATTACTTGACAATAATTGAGTTATTATGGTACAGTATTAAATTGGTCAATACAGAAGGAATTCCATTGTTGCTGTAGTTTCAATTAATTCTCGCAATCTCGTGTCATTGTTGCCAAGTTGTATTTCAGATCTTATTGTTACAAATCTTCTGTGGCATTGTTGAAGTTATAGCTATTATGGAGTATTTAACCATTGTAGTAATTAATCATTTCATATCTGTCAACTGATTACTTAAGATAATGTTGGGCTTCGATATTAATTTATAGTAGACTAACAGTGATTTCAAACTATATATATGACTCGAATTTAATTAAATAAGTTGTCAAATTTTTATAAAAAACAGATATAATAAAGAGTATAAAAAATATTTAAAACCAGTTTATTAATCTTCCGAAGCTGAAGACAAGGATAGGAGCAACAAACATACATAATAAGAAGACAGTTACAAACGCTGTAAGGTGGAAAGAGTTTTTTGTTTCTCCACGAGTTGTATTAATCATACACTATATAAATATTTCCGCTCGGCCATGGTACCTGACTTTTCGGAAATCAACGCCCCCTCCCTACCCGCTCGCCGGGCATGCCGGTGGTAAACTAGTGGAGGGGGCGTTGAGTTCCGAGAAGTCAGGTATCACGGCCGAGCGGACAGACTAATGTGTATGAAGTAACCTGTCCTCTAGATCCCTCGGCTACCTGAGGCTGGCCAGGGTCAAACCCCAGCCCTCGCTTCCTACAGCAACTGATTCTTTAATGTGTTGTTTTTTTTTTTTTACCAAATAATGATGTGTTTGGTATCATTCTTCTTATTTTTGCATGTACTTTTTAAATATTCGACGGAAATTTGCAAATTATGTTCATGAAAGGAAAGTTTATTTCCTAGTGAGGATTCAGACACGAGACACATTAAGGAATCAGCTGCGGGCGGAAGCGAGGGCTGAGGTTTGTCCCGGGCCAGCCTCAGGTAGCCGAGGGATCTAGAGGAAAGGTTACTTCATACAGACTAAACTAATTTAGATTGATTAACTTAAAACAATGCTTAGGTGTAATCCATGAGTTTTATTTAACTTCGTCAGAGATGTTCATCATAATAAAAACGTATAAACTAGAGAGAGTTACAGATACCTGGAGATCTAGTATAAACAAAGAAGGGAATTGACGAAATTTCGTGAATATTATCAAAATTGTATCCTCAGAGTAAGATAATAGTCAGGACGATCTGAAAAAGGATAATATATATATATATATATATTGTTTATGGAACTATATATTATTTTATTTTCACCTTTACTTTAAATGCAGCAAACAACAAAGTAAATACTGTTGTTGAAGTTTTGTGGTTTTTTAGAGGAAATTTAGTGATTTGAAATTTTAATGAGAAAAGAAAATGTTCTTTAACTGCCCACTACTCTGAATTTATCGAAATAGAAAAAAAATGAATTAGGCTATCAATTACCACACTTGAAAAGTAAAAAATAAGCCCAAAACAAACAAATATTTACCGACCAAAGTTTATCTGAAGTAAAGGATTTAATCCTTATTTATATTCGTACTTATAAACTTTTAAAAATTAAGACTTTCCTAAGAAATTTGTTAATTAATAGATCTTCAAAAACCACTTTGTATGTGTTTAAAATTAACGAGTTTAAATACGTACGTTTGTAAGAAAAATCTTATTTTACTAATTTCCTGGGATCATGTAGGCTACATAAGAAACCTGACTGTTGTTCAGTTAACTGATAGTGTATGTAGATTTATGCAAAAATGTCATTTGTTAAATGATCCTATCTTTACGTCGTTCTGGTAATTTTTGAAACTTCTGGATTACTTTACTGTGTCTCGTTTGTAGAAAAAGAAGATGGAACCCTACTCGTCATTACATTAACTATCAACTATATAAACATGCAAAACAAATGTTCAACATACAAAAATTGAACATATGAGAATCTTAATAAATAAATTATAGACATATACATATTAAATGTAAACTTATATACGCATACAAATAAAAAAATAAAAATAAAAACAATGTTCACCATGCCACTGGTTCTTGAAATATCCGACAATCCAGAATATGTCCTCAAGATTAAAAATACTCATATTTATTATCTATTTTAAATTATTTCCTTCAAAATTTCATATAAAGCATCAACGTGAAAATTTTATAAAATTTTTAATAATTATTTGAAGATTTAAATGCAATTTTATAATTTTGATATGTGAACCACAGTTTTATAAACTTAAACAAATAATTTTAAATCTAATTCATCTTATAATATCCACGGGCGTGTTTAACTGGTGTTAACTAACTGTTTTACTTTAAATAACATGCTTTATTTCAATAAAAACTTTCTTATAAAATACAGTGTTGAAGTGATGTATTCTGAAATGTCAAGTAATTTTTAAAAGCGGGTAAAACTTGTTGAAACACAACGTTGTAGAATACATAATGTCTTACAACAAACATTGCTGTGATAAAAAGCTAATTATAACACAATTAATTTTCTAAAGAAAAAATTAAAATGTTCATTATAGTCGTTTTAGCATTGAATAGTTACTTGTATCTTTAAACTACTGTGTCACTTGAACCGACTTACAATATTCACAAGTAATATTTTAATGATAGGAGACAAGGGATTTTGTCATCTAACCCAATTTAGCTGCTCTGAAGCTTTAATATTTTATTTACCTAGTACAGTATATGTCTCATAAATTTGAGTTGAGTTAGTTTGAAACATATCAAGAGTGTCCAAAAAGATTACGAGTTGTCAAATCTGTGATAGAGTCACAAGTCACAACTTAATTGTCTGTAAACTGTGGATAACACCAAACGGTAATCTACCTAACAGATTACTAAATTTGAATTTATCTTTATCTACTTGACATTTGATGGCCTTATTTAGCATTCATCAAATTTGGTATGAATGTTTTATAAACTATATTAGCCACCCTCATTCAATTGATTATATATTTGTTAATAATAAATAATGTTTGAACTTTTAACTAACTTATAGAATTAATTATAAAATATATTTAATAAAAAAAAGAAGTTTTTGTACTAATATTTAATGTATATACATATCATCTTTTTATTTAAAGAAGATTTAAATTAAGAAAGATAAATTTTATCATTTGTTCATAACCTGCATAAAATTTGGTTTTGTGCAGTTTTACAAAGCATTAACTTTTATCTAAGAAACAGTTCTTGTAACATTTTGTCCAACACAACCAAGAAGTCGCTGAATGAGTCCACTTTTACACATCATTTATTAAACTGTACATCGTCCACTAGCCTATATAATGTAACAGAACTGACTATTAAATAGAAGTTAAATAGTTCGAGTACGCCATGTACAATTTCAATGTATTGCTTTGTTATTGTAATTTCCTTTATTTTCCAATTAATTGTTTACATCACTCTCACAAACCTATATAGAACACATAACGTTAAATGATCATTAATGATATCCTGTCAACTTTCTTATTCACCCGTAGGAAATATCAGTTTCTTTGCCTAATAGAAACATTGTCCACGTAGATTTCTATAATTTGATTTTGTTAACAATTGTATAGAAATGTATACAAATAAATCAGATAAATTTACATAACTCTTTTTTATAAGTTTAATGTTACTCATTTCTAAAAGAGAATACAAAATATTAATTATATTTAGGTAGTATAACTTTCGTAGGTTACACATTAAATACATAACCATTAAACTTTAAATTATCTAACACAAATCATAATTAGAATACATTGCAAAATGATGGCATCCTTTACAAAATATCCTCACTAAATTCTCCTTGAATTTATTTATTTTAAGAAAAAGTTTCTATATTGCAAAATGGCGTTCTGAGAAAATGTTATCAAAGTGGTCATACATTAAGTGTACACTTGTTTTATTATTAGTGCTTACTAAATTTCAATAAAAAATTATGGATGTTTTAAATTGTTATACATAAATATGCGTTATAAATGCAATTGTATAGTTATAAATTTAAATTTAATTTTTTAGATTGATAAGAAATTATCTTTGGTTTCTCAATATCAACGAAGCTCTAAAACAATTTAATATAACACAAATTCAAAATGTTTCATAAATCTATTAAATTATTAAAAACCTTGTTTTTCATAACTCAATATTAAACGAAAAAAACTTTTAACTTGTTGTCAAATGAATTCAATGGTTAAGTCAGTATTATTATTTAAATTAAAAGAATAAGGCGTATGTGGATGTAAAATTTGACGTTTAAAAAATGTCCGGACATAATTTAATGGAGTTCATTTCAGATCAAATTTAAATTAATATGCTTTAATTGACAACCTATCATAGTTAATATCATTGTTTATTCCAGAGAATTTGTTCATTAAGAATGACACACACACTCACACACACACACACCCTCCCCCCCCCCCCCCCCCACACAAACTCATGATTTGCATCTTTTCTTAATAGTGTAAAAATACTGTAGAGAACTCAAAACATTTAAATATTTCTAACAATGTATTTTATTTTCAGCCAAATTAAAATAATGTCCCTACATTGTGAAGTTAAACTAAATTAATTTTAGTTTTTCGGTAACTATATATTAAGAACCTATGATTCTTTTTAATTAGAAAGTAATTACTACCGTGCTTTATGTTTACTAGCAATACACGATCTATAATTATACTTGACCTGAAGGTTCAAACATTTCAGTTCAATTTAGAAAAATAGTTTATCAATTGGATTATTCGGCGTTTATAGGTACTTCATCTGTACTTCAAGTGTTGGAGAGTTTATAAAACTTCAGAGTGCTTCATATCTATACACCTGTTTATGTTCGTACAACTTTCACATCTAGTTCAACTCACATCTGAAGTTATAACTCTTGGTACCTTTTGAGTTGAATATTTAAAACATAAATGTTCTGATGGGTTTATCATTTATTACAGAAACTTTTTATATTTGAGAAGTATTTCAATAAAGTATTGTCGTGTGACGAAGTTTTGTATACTTTATTAAGCCATCTGCACTACTGACTCAAGAGATAAGTTAGTTTTATTGGAATAAGTAATATAATGTAAATCGTTTCTTTATTATAAAATCATTCATACATGCTTGTTTCAGTGATAAGTATAAACAAACTACTCTTTGATAAAGATAAACGCCATTACTTTAAAATGTATAAAACTTTATTTAAAAACAGTAAGTAAGTCCTTAATTAGATAATTTTATGGTCAACAATTATCTGAATTTGTTATATAAAAGCAAATAATTAAATCAAACTATTTAGAAGAAGTAATACCCATGAAGTTATTTAAATATCTAACTTTTTGAAAACTATTTATTTGCATAAGTAATTGCAGAACAATATAGTAACTTTTTTCTGAAAATATGTTGTGTGTGCTGTTTACAATGTTGCAAATTCTATAGTAAAAACCTTGTTTATTTGACTTTATCTCGTATTTTGTATAATTAATTCGACTGTTCATATCTAGAACCTAATCTATTCCTATTTACGAAAATTCAACTAGACCTGGTTATTATAATAGTATTATTGTATAATCTAAGTGAAGTAAATTATTGAACTTATCATAAATAAGCACTGTTTCCAAACGAATTGTAAATTCATCACTTGAAACTCCCAAAGCTGCAGGCAAGACTTAGAGCCGCAGTCTGTCATAACTAATAAGATAAAGGTAATAGCATTATAAGGGGATTAGGGTTGTCTGTTTCTCCACGCATTGTGTTCTACATACACTAAACCCGCTTTTGTGTGTTTAATTTAGTATGAAGACTAGATATAATCCATGCAATATTTGATTACTCGACTTTGTCAGAGATTTTCATCAAAATGTCGCACAGAATAAGCTTCTTTTATAAAATATGTTTAATTAAAATAGATGCAAATCAAGACTCACGACGATTATAATCTGGTAAAAGAGTTACATGTTTTGAATTTTGACCTGTAATAAATCCTAAAAGGGCTTATTTAAAAATCATGTTCCAAGCGTTTCGTACAGGTAATAGTTATAGAAATTAGATATGGTGTTATCCGTAATTAGATCAAAGAGACGAACAATATTTAAAAATAATAATTGGCGTAAAAAAAGTTTTATAACAGAAATAATTTGAAATTTATTAATAATGATTTGTACACTTTTCATCATTTATGCCTTTAGTTAAGTTTTAAATATAGATAAAGTTATGGTAGGACCTGTAAGTTCAATATATATTATTATTTATTAATTGCATTAACATCCACAGCTACAGTTGTGCATAACCTGGCGTATGTGGTATTTATTTTAGTTTTGCTTTGTACTAAAATTATATTTTATAAACAAACTATGTATCTTATGTTACTATACAAATTCTAAAATATCCAACTAGTAAATTATGTTCCAATATTTTCGGTAATTTCTGTTTATATTTTGAACAATGGCACGAACACTCAAACAAAATTTACCTCTTTGTAATACCAGTGTGGATGGTTTTAAGTTTATAAAGGCCTGTAATGTAAAAAAAATGTTAGCCTTCTTAATTTTATGTTTATTTGAGTGGATTAACATATAATTTTACTTTCTCCCCCATTACCATAGTATATGGAGAAAGTATTGTATTCGTCAAAATTTTCGAGTTTGAGTTTTTGGTGGAAATATCCGTTTTGGGTCCCCTGAACCTAAAAAAGTGGTTTTCAGAGTTATGGCTGTGGGTTTGTGTGTGTGGATGTTATCAGACCTAGAGCCTAAACCAGTCGTCTGATTTTGATGAAATTTGGTATGGAGGTACTAATCCACGGTATCTCCATACTTTTTTTCATTTTTGTTAATTTTTAATTTTTAAGTGTAATTTTTCCATAAAAACCCTTAAAATAACGGAAAAATAAACTTTTCTCAAAAACGGCTCTAATGATTTTGATTAAAATTTTAAAGTTTATTAGGTACTATAAACTATAAAATTTTAATCATAATCGTTCGAGCCGTTTTTTGCGAAAAGTGGGTTTTTCCGTTATTTTATGGTTTTTATGGGAAAATTACTCTTAAAAATAAAAAAATTTAAAACATTGGTATTTTGAATTGAAATTTATGTTTCTTTCATACACTTTTGGCTTCATGAAATAATATTTTTTTATTAAGTTCCTATAATGAGGGAGAAAGTATGTTTCAGTTTCCTGATACCGTTTATTGTGCTTTTCATCCTATTTATACTTAATAAAATCACTATAATAATGACTACTTACATCTTATGTTTCATTGATTATGTGTGGGCTAAATAATATTCTTTGTAGTTTTTAAGTTTGACGTCTTAAGTCTACATTCTGATAGATGGGGCTTAGCATTACAGAGTATAAAGGAAAATAAATCATGGTATTACTGTAAACATACAAAATTGTTATGTAGCCTTCATAGTCCATTAATTACCCTTTTTGCTAAATGATTTTTCATTTTCTTTTGACGATAGATGTAATAATAATAATAAGTGTTTTATTTATTAGACATCATTATACTAAGTTTCAATTTAAATTATTTGAATACACAATCAGCCATCAATGGTCCATAGATCATCCTCTGGGTTAGTCATTTCAATAAATAATAATTTAGATCGCACATGATTCTCGCAATTAACAAACTTCAGAAATTAAAAAAAAATTACAAAAGTTTACAAAAAAAAAATAAAGTTTGTTACTTTGTCTCCGTCAATTGACCTCTTTTTTTCTGTATTTGTGACACGTTTCGGCACTTTTATTCTATTTTCAGGCACAATAAATAACTTACTCAACCCAGGTCGTCAAACATTAAAACTAATTAGACAAAAACATTTATTTCACATTAAAGTACGTTTTGGCGTACACCTCCTGGCTACAGGAAGGCAACTGTAATTTTAATCAATTAGTGACCTAGATACTGAAAATGAATTCATTCAAGTTACGTTATTATACTCGAACGATTGGTTTTTAAAAAAACTCAAACATTTATTTTATTACAATATTTAATGAAACAAACTTATAATATAATATTTAATATAAAAGTATAACTCTTATTCACAGAGTACTTTACTAGTCGGGCGTTCTAACAACACTAATGACAAAAGCTCATCCGAGCTAAGAGAACAATAAGAATGCTGAATTGCTAACTACAATCTTATTCTAGGAATACATGCTAAACTATGCATCTGTAACATTGTCTTAAGCTAAAATAAACTATATAACTCCTCCATCCCTAAATAAAACTTCCGGGGGTTGTTGAGTACTGGGTCCAGGTTGGTTTTTATTCCAGAATCTTCTATAGGCCAAATACAGGGCTCCAATGAGTAGAATTACATAAGTCGCTACTGTCCATATGCTGATCTCTGTTGAAATTACTGCTTGTTGTCGAATTGGTAATACTGTATCCAAATTAATTTTGTCTAATTCTAATTTATTTAGAATAATTGAGAATTCTGGCTGCTGATTCGCTAGAAGACGTAGTCCAGAGGCATCAAGGAACTTTGGATGTCCACCTATGGTTTTTGATGAATGATACAGTTGTTTATTTCGATAGACAAAATTGTCTCATTGTTTGGATTGATAAGATAAATACCTTGAAGTGTTTTTGTTATCGTTTCCTTTTGACTTATTATATTAAAAGTCTCCTTTTGCGGAAATATTGCCAGATACTGATTCATCTCAGGTGTCCATTTAATTAAGTTTTCCGTTATTTCCAACGCAGTATATTTACAGTTGTTTGTTGTTCCTGATTGAATAATGGATGTTTCACAGTCAAGTTCATGATGGGATATTTGATCGAACGAGCATAGAAATTTTGAATGGATTTTGTGATTACAATTACTATTTAAACCTAAAAATCTTAATTTACCTAATTTATGTTTTGATATTAACAGATATTTTGTTCTAGGAATAATAGTTACATAACCTGATTCATATTTTGTCGGTACAGAATATAATTTGTAAATATTAAAATCAGATTCTTCTACAATAGGTAATTCGAGGAAATACACAATCTCTTTCATACTAATTGTACAACTTACTTCTAACAGTTTTTCAAATGCCCAACTATTTTCTATTTTCGGCTCTAATGGCAATTGATTATTATAATGTTTGCTAATTTTTTCAACTTCATTAAATAATTCCTTAGTGGAAATTATACTTGGGTGGAGTACTCCTAACTTACAAAATGTTAATGAATTCTCTATGTCTTGAACTAAACTTAACAGAATATTATATAAAATATTTAGTTGATTCAATAAATCTCTAAATTTCTCTAACTCTACGAAATCATCCAGTTTTTTATTTACAAATGACAACTTAATTTTTAATTCACTAAAATTTTCTTCAACTATTTTTATGGTTTTATTAAACTCTACAATTATATCCATATTAACTGAATATTGAGATGTAATTTGATTTTCAATATTAAACTGATTGTGTTTAATGTGCTCTATCAATTTGTCATACCTTTGACCATCGTAAGCATCTAGATTTCCAGTAATGAGTTTCACTACTGACCCTAATCCATCAACAATACCTCTTTTATTTCTTACGCTATGTTTAATTTCTAGTGAGATTATTTCTAATTTTTCATCAATCACTTTTCTTGTGTGATTAATAAACTTAAAATAATTAACAACGTCTCTAACCTTATTACTATTATCTGTTACAAATTCAACATTCTCATTTAAATGTGCAAAACAATTAACACAGTTTTGATTAAAACTATTTAACACATCTTTATAACAGGACTCTAAATTATTCAATTGAGTAAATATTCCTTCTAAACTAAAGTAATGAACAAATGTATGGTTTGAGGACTTCAGTTTTGCCACACCTAGGTCAACTGGAATTACTCCCGCATTTTGCGTGATATCATTTATTTCGGTTGTTCCGGAGGCGGCTCCTTTGAGGAACAGGAGGGACCTGGAACAGGATTTACAGAAGGGTTAGATTGTGGAATTGCATTTATTTTTCTTGGTCTTTTAATTTTTGTTAAATGAATCTTTTGCTTGGTATTGTGGTGTCTCACTTGAATTTTTGCTGTTTTTCTTTCCGGATTTACTGAAGCTATTTGTTCCTTATTATATTTGTTTTTAGTTTTACTTTGTTTCTGTATGGTTTTAACATAAACATCGGGTGGAATTTCGGGTAGAGTTTCCCTGTTGACATTTCTTTTGGTTTGAATATTTTCCTTCGTTACTTGGTTAGTTTCCCTGATTAGTTCGTATAATTTTTGTGTTCTTTCCTTGTGGGTCGTGATATAATCATTTGTGACTTGTTTTTCTATGTCGATATCCAAAAGTGAATTTGAATTTATGTGTCCGTACAATACTTCGAATGGTGTTAGTTTTGTAACTGAATGTATACTGTTGTTGTAAGCAATAATGGCGTATTTTACCTTATTTACAATTGTGACATTCTTAAATTCGGGTTGATTGTTTAATAGTCGAATGTGCTCTATTAAAGTAGAATGTAATCTTTCTCCCATTCCATTAGATGCTGGGTGTTGTGTACTGATAAAATGAATTTTTATTTTATGTAAGTCCATCAATTCTTTTACTAACCTGTTATTAAACTCTGTGCCATTGTCTGAGACTATCACTTCTGGAATACCATGATGAGAAAAGTAATTCAACAGTTTATCAACTATTTCGGCTGCTTGTGCACCTGCAATACGATATACTTGCGCATTTCTAGAAAAGCTATCAACAATGCTTAGAAATTTTTGTTTATCAAGAGAAATACTATCTACGTGGATGATTTTAAGCGGTCTAGAAGCTGTAGGCGTTAAATTCATCTCTAACGTTAATGGTGTCCTTTCGTATTTTGTTTTCAAACAGATATCGCAATTGTTTAAAAAAATTTGAATGTAATTCTTTATGTTGGGCCAATAATATTGTCTTTTTATTTTTTCATACGTTTCCTGAATTCCATGATGATTGGTTTTACCTACATGATAATTACTAATTATTTCCTGGATCTCTTCTTCACTATATATGTCTAATAATTTTGTTGTACACTTAACTAACCATAATTGCGAATATTTGAAATCTCTAGCTAAACAAATTGCAAACCTTTCATAAAAATCACCTTCAAAATATAAACTGTATTTTATATTTGGTTCCAAATATTCTTTTACAAATTTTACGACATCGTTATCAAAATTATTTTCAGCTATTTCTACTATTAATCTTGTTTTGGTGTTCTTGAAAAGTTTTTGTATTTTTACTTTTCGAGGATCATACTTTACTAAAGACAAAATGATCTGGTTTTCACTGAAATTAACAGGTTCGCCTAAAATTGGTATTTCAACTGTTGTGTTCCCTTCGTAATTTGAGTGTACAGTTTGGTCGCTATCTTCAACTGCTTCCGCGTCCAATACGATATTCTCACTTTCGTCTATGTTGGCTATCATCGATTTTCCATCGTCCAGTTCCGGGAAATATTGGCGAATTAAATCTGCTGAGTCTGTTATTGGTTCCAGAGTTTCTTCGTTTGATGTTGTCTAGGTGTTTGTTGGGTTATTATCGATAGCGTTTAGTAGTATTCTTGAAAGCGCGTCAGCGTACTGATTTAATGTTCCTCTTTTATATACTATTTGATAGTCGTATTCTTCTAATTTACGTCTCCAACGAAGAAGCTTTGAGTTTGGTTCCTTAACTGAAAAAAGCCATTGTAAAGGTTTGTGATCTGAAAAGATTTTGAACTTTCTTCCATAAACATAGGGGCGAAAATATTTTGTTGCCCATACTATCGCAAGTAATTCCTTTTCTATGGCGGAATAGTTAACCTCGCTATCATTTAGTGTTCAACTCGCATAAGCAATAGGTAAATCGGCACCATTTTTATTTTGGCTAAGTACTGCACCGATTGCAAAATTCGAGGCGTCTGTTGTTAAATTAAATTCTTTTTCAAAATCTGGATACTGTAACAATGGTTCGTTTGATCGGATATTTTTACAAGTTTCAAAACAGTTTATGTAATCTGGATTGTTTATATCGATTTTTGCACCTTTTTTTAAACAGTTCGTAAACGGTTTTGTTATAGCAGCAAAGTTTTTTATAAATTTCCGATAATATCCTAATAGACCTAAAAATCCCTTAATTTCTTTAGTTGTTTTAGGAATAGGATAACATTTAATAGCTTTGACCTTGTCTGGATTCGGTTTAACACCTTCTGCTGTTACTATGTGACCTAGATATGCTACTTCTTTTCTTAGAAATTCCGTTTTGTCCAGTTGAATCTTAAAATTTGCATCCCGTAGTCTGTCGAAAACGTCCCTAAGTCTTTGTATGTGTTCTTGAAGACTAGTTGAATAGATTATTATGTCATCTAAATAAACCAGACAAGTTTCATTTTGAACACCTCTTAGAATATTGTTCATAATCCTTTGGAAGGTCGGGGGACTGTTCTTTAATCCGAACGGCATTCTCAAAAATTCATAATGTCCGGTTTCCGTCGAAAATGCCGTCTTTTCTACGCTTGTTGGGTCCATTTCTACTTGATAAAATCCGGAAGCCAGATCTAATGTCGTAAAGTATTGCGATCGGCCTAATTTGTCCAAAATATCCGTAATATTCGGTAAAGGAAATCTATCATCTATTGTTTTTGAATTTAGGCCCCTAAAGTCTATCACTAGTCTAAATTTTTGTTTACCGGAAGCATCTTTTTTCTTTGGTACTACCCAAACTGGAGAATTCCATGGAGAACGCGAAGGCTGGATAATTTTTTGGTGTAACATATCTTCTATTTGATTATTAACTTCATTTTTATAAATTTCCGGATATCGATAATTTCTAGTGTAAACAGGAATTTCGTCCGTTGTTCTAATTACATGTTTAATCTGATTAGTGAAGGTCAAATCATTTCCGTCTATGTGAAATATATCTGCATACTCATCTACTAATTTAATTATGGCTCGTTTTTCCTCCGAATTCATGTGGTCTACCCTAATTTTAGACGAGTCTAGTTTTTGATTTTTGTGATCAATCAGATTAAAATTAATTTTATTTCCTTTATTTTTTAACGTGTTTGTTTCGTAAACTTTATAATTACTTAAGTTTTCTAATTCCAAAGGTTTGTTAAATGTCAGTCTTTTATCGGTTGATGTGTTGTTGATAACAGGACAATAGATTTCGCCTCCACGCACTGTAACTATACACTGTGGAATCTCTATCCCATTTACGTGTTTGTAACATAATAATGCATCATCGTTATTTATATTTTTCACTTTGACTTTTATTATTTGACTGCAACGGGCTTGAATAAGATAACTTAAAATTTCCTTAACAGGTTTGTTTTGTGTGTTCCCTTGCGATACATCTGATCCGGTGTTGAAATAATGAATAGGAATTGTTTTACCACAAAATATTAGCTTATAGTTTACAAAGTCTAGATTTACTTTTAAATCTTTAATATTGTCCAGACCCAATAGTAGATCGAAATTTTTATGAAAATCGAATAAGTAGAATTTGGTTGCCCTCTTTCCTAATAGAGTTAATTTACAGCTATAATCTTCTTTTGAAACTCCATGTGCAGTGGCTACTTCAAAAGGTTCTTTTATTATGCTTGTTTTAAAACATTCTAACCCTACAGATTTTCTTATAAAAGATCTGGTGCTACCAGTGTCGATTAATATTTTAAAATTAGTGACCGGGTCGTGTATGTAAGGCAATTCATTGTTATCGTTCTGTAAATTCATAATTGAAAATTTGTTCCTAAGTTCGTTTATCCTAAAAAATGATTCTCTTCAGTTTGAATGTTTGCGTCGTTATCTGCACCGTTAATCTCTAGACTGCCGTAGTCTTGGAAATTGTCTTCATTACCCAAAGTTTCGTCACTAGCAATTATGTCTGGGTCAAATTGATACATTGCGTATCCGTCATTTACCTCTTCATTTTCCGTACCTCGCCCTGTCATTTGATACAATTTAGGATTTTGCCTAGATGGACCTTCCGACTGTCTAGTTGATATACTCATAGGAGTCGGCTGATATGGTTGTTTTTGAGGTAACTGCGGTCTCGGATTGTCGTTGTTCATGAATTGTCCGCGTTGAGATTGACCAAAATTAGCGTAGGAAGGTTTATAAAAAGGATTTGGCTGTTGGACGTGTTGGTACATCGGTTTAGGGTTCTGGTAAAATTGGGCATTTAACGGTTTTCGGACAAAATTATTTTGATTTTTTGGAACAACGTATTGTTTGTTAGGTTGTGCAAACATTTTGTTATTTTTAAATTGAAAGTCGTTAGTTAGCATACTAAGAGCTTCCCCAAGGGTTGTGGGGTTTTTCGTTCTCATGAGAGAACCAAGTGGTTCATGAAGCCCTCTTAACAAAACTCGTAAAGCTAATTTTGGTACATATTCACATAATATACCTTGTGCAGCTGGTTCTTTGTTAACAAAATATGCTATCTGTAGATTTAATAATTTTTGGATTCTTTCGTAAAATTTAAATGGTGTTTCACTAGCTTCTTGTTTTAATTCTGTCATTTCGAGATTTAATGTATAGCAATCTCTTTTGTCCAAGTAACTACACAAAAGTGTTTTTCTAACATCTATCCAAGCATAACTACTTGAGCTTACAACTAACTCTAAGGCTGGACTTTTTATTTTTGATAAAATAGTAGAAAACAAATATTCATTTTTAAAATCTTCTGAATTAGCAGAGACATAAAATTTAGTAACTATTTTATCACAAATGGATATGAATCTATTAAGCATAGTGGGTTCACCCGAAAAGTCCGGGATCATGTCCAAATATTCTTTCTTTAAAACTGGAGTAGTCATTGTATTGTTTACTGCTAAATAATAATAGACTAAAATCAATGTATAACCTTAATGACTAAAATAATAACTGTTTACTTATTTTATCTTAACTATTTTACTTACAAAATCCAAAATTCTATGCTCATTTTACGCGTATCACTAACACTTGAAATAAGCACTAATTTCACTTCACTTCACTCGACAATATAAAACTCAATAATATACCTTTATTAAGTTTTAATTTAAACTGAATAATATACGTTTATTCAATATGGTTCACTTCACTAACGGTTGAAACCGATATAAATTATGTTCATTAATTTACTGAAGTGTCCTACCGACTGCGCCAGTTACGTTATTATACTCGAATGATTGGTTTTTAAAAAAACTCAAACATTTATTTTATTACAATATTTAATGAAACAAACTTATAATATAATATTTAATATAAAAGTATAACTCTTATTCACAGAGTACTTTACTAGTCGGGCGTTCTAACAACACTAATGACAAAAGCTCATCCGAGCTAAGAGAACAATAAGAATGCTGAATAACATACCCTAATTATTGCTAATAACTTACTGTTCAATACAAACAGAAAAAAACCTCTAAGAACAAAATGATTGTCCTATAATGTGTGAACTATCAGTAGTCTCCTTCTCTAAACTAAAATAAAATACTTCTGCAATAACAGTTACTAAAAAGGTTAATACTGCACATGCATGTATATTTTAATCAACAAATTAAGAGACATCACAAACATAATCATTAATGTTAGATTGTTTATAAAATCCATTACACGGTAAAAGTACAGTGATTTGGATATGTGAATCAAAATAGTACTCTTTAGTTAGGTAATTAAGTAACTCTAGTATTAAATGTATTAATTCGAGAGATTTTATTTCAATGGTTTACAATTTTTAAAGTTTATTTTTGCATGAAACTTATTAAGTACTTTTATTCCGATCGAATTTCTAAATGTGTGGTATTTGACTTAAGAAAACGGCAGGTAGTTCTACATTCCTATGAACACAACATACACACAGTATAGTCAAGTACTGTGTATATCGTTAGGTTAGAATGACAAGGTTCTAACTAACCATTCCATTTTTTCAGCTGTTGGTATGTCAAGGTTCTATCTTAATTACTCTTTATTTTGCACTAACTCTTATTGCTTAGTGTTGTCTAATAAGCCATTTGTTAGAAGTACAAAGTTCTAACTTACAACATATGATTAAAGAAATTTTGAATGACATTTCTCTATTTTGTTGCTATATGTTCCATGTACAGATAGAACTTTGTTACTATTTTCAACTGTGAAGCACCTACCTCAAAAAATGACACGGTTGTATCTGGCCTGTTGGAACCATTTCATACTATCTTTTAAAAAAAGATTGTATATCACGGAGGTAGACAAGGTTTTAACTGCAGTAGATGGAACTTGTCTTCTACAAATTTTAAACTTTTGTTAAAGACAAGGTTCTAACTGTAAAAAGCAATACTAGGCCTAATATCTAAAAATCTAATCATACAATATTAAAAAATATGCCCATATTTACAATGCAATTCCTACGTCAACTCTAACATTTCAAGTTGATAGGAAAACAAATATAAGTACAATACAAAACATTAATTTAAAAAAAAAAATTTTAAACGAGGTCTGGTCAGTAAAACCTTGTCTTTCTAACCTAACGATATATCTAAGCACACACTGAAAATATGTTTTTATTTAACTCTTGATAAATTAAAAATTAGTTTTTGTAACATTGTATAATACAAACGCACTGTGGGTCCTCATTAAATTTATGCATGACTACGCTTTCCGATTCATCGCATTTGAATGCAAGTGAATGTTGCGTTGCAGATTAACAGCGATAAAATCACACCCTTGTAACTGAATGATATCAAATCAGCGAGTGATAAACTGCATTACAATACAAATAATTCGATCACGCTACTGAACCGCTGACGTGATTTGAGCTTATTATAAGCGCTTCATCCATCCATAATTCCCCGCTGACTTATAAGAGATGTTTAACAATGTAAGATCTCTATCAACATAGCAGCATCAATTTATTCTGGAACTAAAAATGATTTCAAATAAAATAAGAATATAGATTTTTTAAACGTATAACTACTGTGATAACATAGTAAAAGCTTAGTAAAGAAATCTTTCAAAACACAAATCAATATATTTCGCTGCTATGTTATAATAAGATTATTGATTTAGACAAATTAGTATATTATTTATAAAACTTTAGGTAAAGGTCATACACTTTAAAAAAAAAATTAAGTCTTATGTTACAACATTCAAGAAAAAAGTAAGCAAATTCCAAACACAGTATTTACTCCTTCTATATTACCTCATATCATTGAAATTTGACATAGCTAATCCTTTACGACGTTTAGAATTAATATATTCTAGTGTTATTTGTGCCAAGAAGCTTGATTACTTTTAATATGTTTCCAGAAAAAGATTAAATTATTACATTATTTTACACAGTCCAGCAGTTGCAATGAGTTTACACGAACTATTAAACCTCGTTTGAGGCTATTAGCTTCGTTGCAACAATAAGCAGAAGTCTATGGCATGAGGTTTATAGCTGCCGACAAGGTTTTATTGCCGAATAAAAGTTGCAAACCAAACACAAAGATAACTGATTAATTTTATATCTTCCGTTAGAAATAAAATTGTATTATTGACCGACATATGTCAGCTGTTCATGCATTCCCTATAAACTGATTATTACATTCTATATTTGATTAATTAAACTAGAAACGTATTATATCAAGTCGTTAATACAATGTGTTATTGCTTGACAACTATTAACTATTAATGTAACTGTAGTTATTATTTAAATTGCAATGTAGGTCGATTACACTTGCTTGAATGTAGAACGCAGCTCTAAGGAATTGAATAGTTTTAAATTGCAATGTTACACTTGCTTGAATGTAGAACACAGCTCTAAGGAATTGAAAAGTTAAGGATATACTTAGATGCACTTTGTAGAAAATGTATTTAGCATATATCTTCATCTGTTGCGTAATGTCAGATAAATCTAATGAATAAATGTACGAAGAATACATTCATGGAGAAAACATTGCATCTAAAATATTATGAGAGACATTAAACATGAATATGAGGAAACGGCATAAGCAAAACAGTGAAATTTAATTAATGGATAATTAATAGAAAATACTGTAGCTTGGGTGATATAAATGTAATTTTATCTTTAAAATTATATATTTATTGATCTTATAAATATATGCAAAACACACTGCATCTTCTCATTTAGTCATTTAAAATAAGTTTTTTTTTGCGGTTTGCTAACTGGGAACGTTGTTACGTTATGTAGTATGTTTTAATGATAACAATATTAACAGTGCATGAACTGCAAAGAATATTTGAAAGTGACTGAATAAGAAAATTCGAAACAGCCGTCATGTAACAAATTGCGAAAAAGCAAGGACTGTTTGGTATAATCTAGCTAAGTTAATATAAAACAATTACTATTATAGTTTTGTAATAATCACAAAATATTTTTAGGGGAAAATAAAACATTTCTTAATTTATTGAAATTTTAGGTAACATATGGAATGGTAAAACTTTTATTGTTATACTGAATTAAGTTTTAAGTTGTGAAAGTGGCTTTTATTTACCACGGTTGTGAACCGTAAATTTTTAGTTCACTAATAAATAATAAAATTTGTTAGTTGCCTCTCCAAATACTGATATATCAAATATTTATGTAAGACTTGCAGTCTAAAATAATCTGTTTCATAGTTTGTTCAATATACAGGCAAAGTACGAGTAGTCTTGGTGCTTGAGTCAAAAGTTTTTTTAAATAATATGGGCGTGTAAGTGTTTTGGTGTGAAACTTTGTGTACAGAAGGAAACATATGTAAAGAAGCGACTGGCTGTCTGCGCAGAAGCAGGGACGGCCAATGCGCATGCGCTAACAGCGTGGAGGTAGCGTAGCGAGTCAGTTGGTGACAGATGTTCGTCACGTTATCTATTGCACTGCCTGTCCTAAATGCATGGTTTTAATTTGGATTCAAATAACAGGGTCATAACATTTTTTAATTATAATAAAAATAGTTCCACACAAAAGAGCAGAAACTGAATAAATTTTATTCATTTAAAAAATGTTTCTAATTAGTAAGAAAGGACTTTTTTTTAAATAATGTGCGCTATGAAAAATCTGGAAATGTAGGAGCTGAAATATGCAACTCACTACACGAGGTATAGTCAACAACATTTTTATAGCATGTTATTTCTTGAAAACATAATATAGCTAATACCAGTCAGCTAATACGTATTCCTACGTTATCTTAATTAATCTATTCGAACGTTATCTTAATTAAAATCCATTCTAACTTAATGTATTCTAACGTTATTTAATTAATACATGGTAATGTAATTTAAGATGTAACCATAAGTTTAATAAATATGTAATTATGAAAGTTCACAAATAGTGTCAGTGACACAGTAAGCCATGAGCCACGCAGTAAAAAAACAGAATGGGTAGTAGTGTACTCAGCAGTCAAATCACCCCCCCCCCCCCCCCCCACATAACCTACCTCCTCCCTTCCACACTGACATACCTACCTGCGCGAATCACTTCTTCACATATATTGCCTACTGTAAGTATTTGTGTTTTATGACAAAGTAAAACCTACAAAAAACTTTATAATTGCTAAATAGATGAAACAGTCGCTAATAAACATAATAGTGTAGATGGTTGTTATATAGTACCCACAAATTAAGTATGTTACTTCACAAACATAATGCATACTAAAATATTTTAAAAGAGCGCACACACGCTTATGTCAGCAATGAAGCAAAAAATATGAATAAAAACGATTCACCTATAACGTGTTTGTGGTTAAAGAATATTCAGGATTAAAATAACAAGTTACGATTAAAATTAAAAACATATAGTTTATTGAACTTGTTTTATTTTTTGAGGTTAAAGACGTTTCCGGCGTTTACGGACGGACATCATTATCACAAATTGAATTTCGATTTAACTAAATATTATTAACATAGCTTTGATATGCACTTATTTATCCATATTGAATAAGTTTAATTTTAAGATATAATTGCATAGTAATCTATAGATATAACTCGCCTGCAAACAGTTTTATAAAAATTATACTCATAACAACACAACCTTAATGCGCCATGTACTGCAATAGACAAACCTAATAACGATAACTGTAGCTGAAATAAAAGGTGCATGAGTTGTGGGGATTATTAAAATTGGTCACTCCCCCAAGCATAGTGATAATATAAACAGCTAGCATGAAAAGTAAACATATTTCGAATCACACCTTTCCAGTCAGTTCTCTCTGGTCTACAATTCAACTTAGAAATTATAAAGTTTTTTGGAAGCAAGTTAAATTTTATATCTTGAAAGAAATCATAAAACTCTATACAATTATTTTAATATCTATATACGCTCTCCTTTTGGCTCCAGTCGGACAGTTGAGTTTCCTTGCCCCAAGTCGACCTAAGCTAGCTTACCTCACGGAAAAGCTTCTTTTCTCTCCTCGACGCCTACGCCGACGCGCTCCCCCCGTAGACCAATGCCTGCTATGACTCCTTTCCCAAAAAGTCCTCTCTTCTAATCCTTTCTCTCTATTAAAAACGCCTATCCCATTCAGTTTTGACAGCCTATCTTTTCACTTACATGTTGGTTTAGTTAAGATACATGTTTGGCGCCTTGTTAACAAAACAACCAGTATAAGTGATAATACAAAGTTTTAATATTATACTTATAAATGTTTTTTTACTAAAATCTCTATTAAGTCAATTGTAACCTATAAATCTGCTAAAGTGAAGGAGACACAACTCACGGATGAAACATGAACAGTAATGATGAAACTAAAATGAAATCCATAAAAGTAATTAATTTTAAGATCAATAATTACAATCTGGATTATCAAATATTGTCTCCAGTGTTATTGCTCCTAGTTACATTAAACACGACCGCTTCTTCTCGTAATAGAATGATGAGACTATGTTATTAATATTACAATAGGTTAGTTGCCTTGTATCATTCCGTCGACAATCCAAAATGTATCCTGGTTAGGATGACCGGTTTCAACGGTTATACCGTCATCTTCAGATCCTTTGATTTAATTCCGCCTGTACTGGCGTCGTCTTCTATATATTATTGGCACATTTAATTACAATGTTATTGGACTGTAAGTCATAAATAAATAAGTTATAATTATTATCACAAAAACACTGACACAATAAAAACACATAATCATGGTATGGCGCCACGAATCGTTACCCTAGTCTAGTTTATAAATGTTTTATTATTGCCGCACTGGTTGAACATGTACACCGGGCGGTCGTCAATACCGTACTAAGCTGTCTGTTCAAGCAATCTGAACCCCCTCCTTCAGTCGAATCACAGTATTGTACAATTCGTTGGACCGATAGTTAATCTTATCATTCAATAAGTTTTGGTTTTGGTTTTTATTTTTGGTTGAGGCGTATATTTCAAATTCTTCCAGCGCTGACAAAAGATAGCCCTTTTTGCAAATGTGAAGTACTTTTAGGTTATTGTCTATTGAAGTGTACTTGTGATCGTGGTCCATGAGGTGTTGGCCGAAGTGGGATCTTTGTTCAGTTATTGTTGGTCGTGGTATGTGTTCTTTGAACCGTTTGGCAAAGGAACGTCCCGTTTGGCCAATGTAAAATTTCTCACAATCAGTGCATGTTATTTTATATACGCCAGACAAACTATTTCTGTTGACTTTGGAGTTACTTTTAGGCCTAAAAAGTTTTCTAATTTGTTAGTCGTCTTATATGATAAAATTATATTATGCTTAATTAGCTCTCTCCTGAGTTGGAATTCAAGTCTCTTACCGAATTCGATGGATATGTACGTTTTTTTGGTTGTATTACTCTTGAGAAGCGGTACGGGCCTGATGGTTTTTAGGTTTTCTTTGTATATCAATTTGTCTATTATTTCAGGCCTGTAACCGTTAGCTATGGCAATATGTTTGATAATGTTGTATTCCTTATTATAACCAGCAGTGTTGAGTGGTGTATGGATGAGGCGATAAACAAGACCATTGTAAGCGGACAGTTTATGTGTGTATGGGTGGTTCGAAGAGGCATGAATTGTCTGGTCATTGGTTGTGGGTTTTCTGTAAATATCGAAAGTGTGGGCGTTATTTTCAAATTTTATTGTTAAATCCAAATAATTAATTGATTTGTTGGCTTCTTTTCAATTGTGAATTTGATGTTGTTTGAGCATCCATTCAGGTAATTATGTAGAACATCCAACTGTCTGGTGGTACCGTTGAACAGACATAAGGTGTCGTCCACGTATCTAAAATAATATATTATTTTGTTCAACTGTTTATTTTTATCCGAAAAAATGAACGATTCCTCAAAATGATGCATATATATTTCTGACAGAATGCCTGAAAGTGGAGAGCCCATTGCCAGTCCGTCAACTTGGGTGTAAAAGTCGCCGTTGTGCTCAAAATAATTCTGTTTAAGTACTATTATAGTAATCAAGGATATTAATTCATTCTGTGCTGCAGCGCTGAGTTGCGAGTGTTTTTTGAGGTTATTACTTAGAATTTCTATAGTTTCGATGATGGGAATATTAGTGTACAAATTGACAATGTCGAATGATGCCAGAATATGGTTAGGCATTATGTTAGTGTCTCTAATATTGTCTATTAATTCGTATCTATTTTTCATGCTATGGCTATTATTTAAATTAATTTCTTTTCTTATGATTCTGTCTAAAAATTTTGAAATTCTATACGTAGGTGCAGTAGTGAAGTTTACTAATGGACGAATTGGGGTATCTGCTTTATGCACTTTTGGTAATCCCCGGAACTTAGGTGCTGTCGGGTTAATCATCTTAAATAGCTTGGCATCTTTTTTAGGATATAAGTGTGTGCACGAGCTTATACATTTGTTCATACCAATAATGTATTTTTTTGGTTGGGTCTTGTTTCACATTTATAATATTATTGGTGTCAAAGAAGTGCTTAATTTTGTTGTTATATTCTGTTCTATCCATTAATACGATTGAATTCCCTTTGTCCGCTTTGGTTATTATAGCGTTGTTCAATGACAGTTTGTGTTTTATTCCCCGAGCAATGGTTTTCTCATGTTTATAATTGTTATTAGAATAAGCTAGATGTTAAATAATTAACACCGTAGAAAGAAGTAACAATTTACAAATATGAGCTGATTATTTTATTAAAATGGAAAATTTAGAAACCAAATTTCATTTTCATTAGTCTTTTGTGCCTGTCTCTTTTAGTGAATTTCTGTTTTCATTGGTTTCTTTTAAATGTCTATTTATAATTTCTCCCATTGATCTTGTTTGTATCAGTGAAATATAAATGTATCTGTTAATATTTTCAACCATAATAGTTAAAACACACTGCTCACCTTTATTTACGTACCACTAATATAGTACCGTTAACTGAAAAACCCACAAGCTAAAATCAACAGAATTAATCTAACAATAGGCTACCAGAATAGACTTCGGTTGATACGGTGAAGTCCTTATTACGAGCGATTATTTTTAGTGAATGATTGTTAGAGCCCGGTTCTTTGCTATTAGTTATTTTTCATTT
Source organism: Philaenus spumarius (assembly GCA_018207615.1). Classification (NCBI taxonomy): domain Eukaryota; kingdom Metazoa; phylum Arthropoda; class Insecta; order Hemiptera; family Aphrophoridae; genus Philaenus; species Philaenus spumarius. The sequence goes on along the minus strand of JAGFPH010004416.1, from coordinate 64,204 downwards.
ATTATCTACATTTTCTTGAACTCTATAATTTGTTGCTTGGTTCTGTTTATGTATACAATGTATACAAAATACCATATATGATTATTCAGATGCAAGTACCAATTAATTTACTACCAATAAGTACTAATTAGTACATTTAATCCTAGAGGTATGGTCAAAGAATATATTACAACTTCGGATTGTAATTACTGTTGATAGTGGTTTGTTCGACATTGTAATCTGTTTTTTTTTTTCTGTTTCTATTTTAGAAATAATTTTCTTCTGACAGAACAATTATAATCATTTAAATTTAGTGCACTCATTATGTTTAGGTTAAAGTTTTAACATAAAGCCTACTTAGATCATTTATGATTGTAAATTAGTGTTTTAAGTTATAACTTTCAAGATGTGCTACATATAAATTATTTTATGCACAATAAGTAATGCTTGTTGGAAATTGTATTTAAATTTTGAATATTGTGTTAAACTTAACAATAAATTCATGTTTAGTCAATAAATTTCAACTTTGGCATAGTTAAAGATTTTGTTTTCAAAATCTTTAAATATTTATTAATTATTCTAGAACAAAGCAGTAAAAACAAATTAAATATACACTAGGTTGTCACTAGAACCAAGTAGTTTATCACCAACGTAGCTCTAAAAGTTATCACCAGCCACCCTGTATAGTTACACCGTGTTTAGTATATTCATTTATGTGTCATAGATTTCTAGGCAATCGATGTATGATTGGCATCACATGCCATGTTAATTGCGTAGTGAGGAATCATCTCTGGTTTCAAATATTTACATTTTAATTGGCTCTTGCGCGTAAATTATTGTTTTAACTTTCAGCGTGGTTTCATCCTTTTTTAATAAAACACTTTTCGATTAATTATTTCTTTTGATCGTATTATATAAACAAAATTATTAAGAGTTTAGTGAGCCAAGCCTGTATAAACAGACTAATACGAGAGTAGAGAACATTGTTCCACTCAATTCAATAAACTACGCTACATTATTAGTCAATGCGATCTATATCAAATCCCACTAAAGAATACCGTTGAGGGACGGGCTTGTGTCCACCCAGACCTTGAACGCTCCAATCGCCGTAGTGCGACGTTGTCACGTTCTTCCCACTCTTCTAACAGACTGCGGCTGACTGAACGCATTTATAATTCTTTAAACTGTGCGATCAAGCCTCGAGCGGTAAATACCAGGAGTGGTCGTGTCTATTAGATATGGCAACGCTGCGCGCCCATCCTATTGGCCGCCTCGCAACGGTATTCTTTAGTGGGCTTTGATATAAAGCACACGCAATTCTTTTGAAAGCATGGCTTCGATTTGGTGCTTTTATTGTAAGGAGTTAAAGGTTGACATAGAAGTAACAAGTTTTCAATTCACGTCCATTTTTCATTCTTTTATGGTTGCTGTTTACAAACAACTTCAATTATTTTGATAAATACATTACATAGACTTTACAAGAGACAACATATATATTTCACATTGTAGGATCTTTTTGCATTTAGAACAAACAAAATATATATAAACAACACAATTTGTGTCTTATTTTTTAAGGTAAAAGAAGAAACATAAGTCAGTGTACACACATTCTGCATTATCTAAACATTTTATAAAATCCTTAAGTTAAATTCTAAAAAAGAATTTCTGCTGTTCAAGACCATAAGTCAGATGAGTGTAGTTTTAAATAATGTTTGCCAGGAAGCAGAGAAATTATTACATTTTAATTATGGTAGTTAATGCATTAACGTTCAAAATATGAAAAATAATTTAAATTGTTTTAGCCTATTACAACATAATAAGTAATATTACCACATAGTTTAGAGGCACTAGATCATTTCGTTAAAGTCCATCAATC
>JAGFPH010004416.1:44582-62249 GCA_018207615.1 Philaenus spumarius | reverse complement strand
CCACATAGTTTAGAGGCACTAGATCATTTCGTTAAAGTCCATCAATCAGGAAGGTTTTCAGTAAGGGTGAGACGTTCAGAGGGTTTGTAATGTTAGAGCATGCCATCGTGTAGGTAAACTATATGTATGTTCTTTTACATTTCAATTTGCTTTTACATTTCAACCTCATCCAACATGTCTTTGTAAACGTTGTCAGTAGTGGTTGGCTGTACAATACGAACGACTTTCTTCCACAATCTTAATTAATCAAAACGATACATTTATTTCTGGCAAATTTCCATCATATTTAAAACCTCGATGTTTCTGTGGTAATTTCGGCTGATTCGATAATTTACATTAAATGTTGATTCATCGGTAAACAATTTATCAATATGTTAATTAAATGTTTGTAACAACTGCCTCTATCGGCAATATCTTAAACTTATTACATACAAATGAAAATCATTTATGAAGTGATTCAGGTTTAATTAAAGGATTTAGCAACATTTTATATGCATATAATTGAAGGCATTTGTAAATAAAGCTTTAAATTATTTTCCTTTGCAGTTATAAAACTGTAAAATATAAGGTTTAAAATGTGTCTGCATTTGGTTTATTACAGACTTATGCATTCCAAACCTTTATTGGATGTTTATCTCTTGGGAAATTTGTGTATGTTCAGTACTGCATTAGTTAATACAGAAGGCATTCTAAAGTTGATGTAATTTCTATTAATTTTTGTAAACAATTTTTTATCACTGTTTACAAGTTGTAATTCAAATCTTAATGTTTTAAATATTACAAAACCAAATTGTTTTGTAAACTAACTTGGAAATACAAATATGAATTGGTTAAGGATTTTAATGATTAGTACTTTAGCTCAGCTTAATTGTAATTTTTATTTTTATAACTTTTTTTGGATTTTTTGAATTCCTGTTGTAATATATAGTTTTGTTTAAAAGAAAGGAAATAATTCTTTTAAATATGATTATTTTTAGTAATAAACAGTATTGTTTCTTTTGCATTATATGTCTGTACTTTATAAGAAAAATTATTAAACTTAGTAGTTACTGTTTTAATTGTGTAGGTCATCAATGTTTTCTATAGTTATTATTTTGTAAGATGTTATTGTTTTCAAGTGGCAACCCCTCCAACAGTTCAATAACCAGTAGTATTTTCGGCTATTTTTCAAGTATAAAAGTAATGCATTTCAAAATTAAATAAAGACATTTTATTATTATTGCTATAAATATTCTGTCGTAATTATTAATTGTTTATATCTGTCAAATAATTATATATTAAGATTTAGTTGTAAATTTCAAAGTATTTTTTAATAGAATAACAGTTACATTTTACTATAATTATTATATCTGGAACATAATTTAACTAGTTATAAATTTATAAAAATAATAATTTACATCTAGATAAGCTAAACATATAATCAGTTTATAAAGTTTATCAAGCTGAAGGCATGACTTGGAACAGCATACACACTCAGTAAAAGACAGTAACAAACTCAGTAAGAGGATTAGGATTGTCTGTTTCTCTACGTATTGTATTATGCATACTGTAAACCACGTGGGTGTGTTTAACTTAATACTATTCTTGGATGTATTATTAGATTATTTTATTTTGTATGAGGACTAAAAGTGTTGAATTTATTCCTGGTTCTAGTTATAACAAAACATGAGATAAATGGAACTTAAACAAATTACTGTCTGTACCTTCATGGTACAGGTAAGTATTATATAAAGGAGTTTAGAAAAAATAATATATTTTATTTTTAAGTAACTATGCAAACAGTACATTGGTACGCTTAGTTAAAATAGAAATTTCCTTCTAATAAATAGATGATGCCAAATTCCATAAAATGACGTTTGTTTCATATTTTTATTTTGCTGATACCAGAAAAATAAGCATTTCATATGAAGGGCTGAGAAGAAAAGGGGTACAAGTGACATTTTTTTAATAATGGAGTTAAGTGCAGAAACTGGCTCTTCAACACTTAAAAATGTTTGTGGCCAAGGAATATAACTGTAAGTCTATTGTGTGCTGAGATATAGTGGCGAAAAAAACTACTTCGTAGAAAAACTGTTTCGCTTAGAAGCCAAGATCTAAGCGACATCTTAGATGTAAGATCTTTGGTGACATGCGATGCAAGTCACTTTACTTTACATTGGTAATTTACTTGAAACCTATGTTTTATTACATAACTTTCAATTCCTGTTAACATGTTCACTGCTACGCAAATTTCTGGGAGCTGACCTTTTATTCTTTATATGTATAGCCTAAATGAGTAGAAATTACTTTAATTTTTAACCTTTCTGCGTAATAATTACTAATGTTTTAAGGCGGACGCACATGTGCGTCCATAGCACATAAGCTTAAAATTGGTGTGCGAAGCACGCGATTATCTGCGTATTGAAAATACTCCCAACACGGGGGTTTGAGTGCTCTGTGAATTGAAAATTCTTCCAATACGGGGGTTGGCGTCCAATGCATTGTATATTAGAAATACTCCTAATACGGGGGTTTTCGAGCAATGCACTGTGCGTCTTCCGGTTTTCATAGTGTTCAGTGTCAAGCTCACACGTGCGTAATTAGCAGTGAACGTGTTAGCAGCCAAGAGATACAAGTGACAACTTATATCAAATATTATCTGATAACAAAGCATAAGAGGATGAAAATCATATTAATCTTTGTTATTATGTTAGTCTAGAACCTAGCAATTAAAAATATACTAGTTTTAGTGATCATGGTTTTACCTGGATTTGATTATAGCAGTTTAACTTTAAACTGAGTTTTCTCAAAACTAATTTCACTACACTTGTACTCTTTGGCTTCTCAGCCCTTCATATAACATTTGAACATTAAGTATGGATTTAAATTGCAATAAAAAAAAATTCTTGAATACTTACCCAATTACTCCGATAAATAAACAATAGTTCTATAATAACATCATACAGGTTGGTACCGGTTGGTACTATTTATCTTTTTAGAAAGTTTAATTTTATTATTTAACAAAATAATAATAAACTCGAACAAGAGGTTTTATTATATACGTTTATTTGTAATTGTTAAGGCAATCAATAAATATTAATATATGCACGGCTGACTGGACACATCAGATTATAAAAATAAATCTGTTCTTGAAATCATCTGTATTTCATTGTAGTAGATAAGGAAAACAATAAATATGAATATAAACTCGGCTGACTGGGTACATCAGTTTATCAAAATTTAAAAAAATCCTAAGAGTTCATAAAATTTTTGGTTTTGTAATCTCCTCTGTTAGTTTTCATCTATATTTAAAAGGTCCAACTAAATTCTGAATTGTTTTCCAATATAAATGAAGTACTGTAAAGTAAAATACTGGCTACTACTTGATATCTACATTTTAAAGTTTAATCTAAATTTCAAGGACATTGATTGTACTAAGGAAAAATGTTCAACTACGACAATAATTTAGTTTCGTCTTGACATAGAAAGTTAATTGAATTTAATAATGGAACATATGAAATTGTAGTCCTATTTTACAATGTCATAAAAGGGATTAGTTTAAATAGCGGACAAATATTTTGGACCATGAATATGCATCGTCAAAAGTCAATCTAAAACATATTAAAGTCAACCATGAGATTGATTTCCGTTTGTGTAATTATTCCTATGATTTACAAGAAAAACGAATTGTGTGAGATATAGAATATGTTCTATGTGATGCATTGTGAAACACGTAAAGGCCTCATATAGTCGGCATATATGAATATGAAATTAAAATCGAGTATAATAATATATTGTTTTCCAGTATAAATAAAAAGTAATAATTACTGATTACGGAATCAGTAGGCCTTATCTTTATAATATTGAACCGTTAAATATTCAGCTTCCTTAAAAAAATGTCCATCCTTAATTTATGTTTGGATAGAATATACATTTTTAAAAAGACAGTGGAAGCACTTGACCTACTATTCATCTAGTTTCCTAGAAACATTTGTTAAGCTTTATTTTGCTTAGCGATTTAATCTATGGAGGATGATTATCTACTATTTTACATGTAACAAGTTATTTTATGTTTCAATTAGGTGATTGGAATGATACAAAATCATTGACACTAGTCCTGAGTGTTTTACATAAAAGGGTGTATTTTAGTTTCTGCTAAAAATTTTATTTTTCAATTTTGAAATAAATGTTATCACTTTTAACGTGTTATAACATTTTTTTTTAAATACTTTAACTGACTGTTTTCAAAGCTGTAGTTTTACTACAAAACGTTTCTAAAATTTTTCAAATATAAAGTGTTGTGTTATAATTGTAAATATTTGTAACTGATATAATTTTTTAAACTTATAACTTCGCGGTCATTTACAAAACATTATAAATTAATAAAATTGTTACAAGTTCTAATTGACTTTTAAAAATTACTCACTTATTTTTTATGACCTTTCAGATAATGTACATACTGTAATAAAATATTTACTGAACCCAATGATTGTGTGCGTGTTGACACCGCATGATGTCAAACAGTGTTGATAATCCTGAAAACGTCGGTTAAACACGCCCGTATATTGCTGTTTACGTCACCACTGATCCACTGTTAGCATGCTGCTTCTATAAAGTCAACCTAACCTGTCAAACTTAGTTTACCATCGTCAGTAAACAAAAACCAAACAATCACAATACTATCGGAATAGTTACAGAAACAATTTAGTTAAAGTTTGAAAACATAATAATATAAATATGTACAGTAAACAATATTTCTTTGTTTCATACCTCCTCACTCAAAGCAGATTATATACAAAGTAACAACACTATTTCAAAAATCTAATAGAAATATTATTTACAATAGATTATAGTTACCTGAGAAACTCCATTAAAAGTAAACTTTTCCTATCACAGATCGACTTAAACATACGGCAAATCTACGAGCATTTTATTAGAGGCTAGAAATAGCAAACAAGTATTTGTCCTAACAGGTGTTATACGAGTATTTTTTATTGTAGCATATATTTAAATACAGTTATTTTTTATATTTTATTTTTCCAAAATATGTGAAGAATTCACTAACATTTTTATTTTTTGTTTATTTGACGTAGGCATGATCGTGAATAGAAAAGTAGTCTTAAGTAGCATTTACAGAATCGAAAACTATTGTGTACTTTACATAACTTATTAAAACAACAACTATCAAAACTGATAATTTTCTATAATTAAACTTTCGTCATGCTAAAACCGTTTCAAAATTAAATTTGAAAAACATATTAAACAGTTTTATAACCACCATTTTGGAGTTAATAAATACAATTTCCCCAAAAATGTACATTTTATAATATGTATCACACATGTTATAACACTTGTTATAAATTTACGTGTTATTATAAAAACTAAACAAAAATAAACGAAGTGAGTACGTATTTATAAATTTGTTGTTTGAATTATGTTTAATTGTTTAGTTGCACATTCAAATTTAAAGAAAAATCTAGTAAGCTTACCACAAATGAGTTTACAAAACTATAAACTAACACAATTTCTCACGAAAATACTTGTATTCGTCAAAACACCTTTCAACTTTATAATTTGGTTGTAGCTCTAATGTCTCCGAGTATGACGACTTTGTAGTTGAAAAGAGTTTTACGAATACATAATTTTTGTGTGAAAATGTTTGTCTATTTATTGTTTGTTTTATTAAATAATTTGTTCTCGCTGAGAAATAAAAGTTTATCTGTGTTTCTAGAGTAAGCAGCTTACTAGTCGTATTTTTATAAATAATTTAATAATCCATTTAAAATTACATGATAAATATCAGAATATGTTCATTGTTGATATACAAATAAATATTAAGCTGCTTACTCTAGAAACACATGTCAACTTTAATTTCTCAGTGACTGTGCATTAACAGTTGATTTAATAATAATACTTTGGAACAATTAGTTTATTTAACTTTTAGGTTAAGTTTTTCTTTAAAAGTAGGCCTACGTAATGCCGCTTTAACTCCTGTATTAAACTTAAAAATTTTATTGAAAATCTGATATTATTTAATTTTATGTTGTTATTAGTAGTACACATTTGATGTAAAACATGTGAGTAAATTCCCCAGTGGGTTGGGGTGCGATGCACGCAGTGACCTCTAGGAATGTTTAATTATATTAGACAATAATTACATTTAACCACACTCTCGCAAATACCACTTGATAGGTTTGAACCAATTGTACAGTGCGTACATTCCCTGTAATATGACTTGTAAAACAAAAAATGCAGATGATACAATAATAGTATGATCTGAATTACAACTTAGTAACTCTGTATCCTAGATTGTACAGAAAGGTAATCCCAATACAATCTTCACTTTATGAAAATTATGAAAATAAAACAAACCACGAATAGAAAGATGGCGGTTCTACGTCTGTCCTAAAAAAGGAATATTCAAACTTTCTTTGATGGAGTACTTACCTATCAGTTCAGCCAAACTTGTGTCAGACAACTGTTCAAAACACAGCTATTTTATAAACTAGATAAATTATAAAATCTTTTGTATTAACTATTTATTGAATTTTTTTCATTATTATTTAATAATTTTTCATTTTCTAAATAGTAATATTTATTTGTATCCTTGATTTGTTTTAGCTGTTAAAATCAACTTACCAATATTCTCACAGAAAAGTATTGTATTTGTTAAAAACGTGTTCAAATACTTTTTTAACACACCGAAACAACTTATTTCAAATGTACGGCCATTTACATGCCAAATGTCTATTTGTGTGACTGATTGCAGGCCACCAAGTGCCTGGGTAGAGAGTTAGTTTAAGGGTACTCCAAATGTTGTTGCCAAATGCCTTAAACTCAATGTCAACTATATTACACAAAGCTTTATTTTACTTAAAGGTAGACTCAAAATTTTTGTATTTTGTTTTACATTTAGCCTTTAGTGCATTCTAAACATAACATGTTTGAATATATAATAAAATAAAAATTGTTGAATCTTTTTAAACACCTTAAATTTTACAAAACTTTTAAACTTCATTGAATAAATTAAAAATGTCGACATTGTATAAAGGTGTTCTAACCTCTTATGAATAACTCCAAAGGTTTGATGCTATATACATGGTTTATATTTTTTTTAAACGTATACATACTACTACTGCAGAAGAAATGTTACTATTATTTTCATAATAAACATAAATTTGCGTAAAAAGCAATAGCTAAACTACTGTGCTGTTGTAAAAAACCAAACTGTTAAAAATCCGAAAAATCTTGAATTGCATTACTTTTTTATTTCATACGAAACAATGATCAAAGAGTCTTAACAATTTGTACACATACTCAGAAAAGCATTTAGAATACAAAAATAAAATACAAAACAATCGTAAAAAAATTCAAAAAGCCGAATTTTAATAGCGGATCATCTTAAGGCCATTCTAAGCGTTAACTCATTATGTAAATAAATTGACATAAATAATAAAAGTCAAAGCTCTTAAAATTGATGAACTAAGTATATAGTCGAATAAATTAACAACTAGGCTGTGGCGGCGAATGGATGGACATACTGACGAAAATAAAAGATTACTAATATATAGAAACAGACATAAATAACAAATAAAATAAAATCCATATAAATAAAATTGTAAATGTTCGTTTGTTAAAATTTGCGAAAATTCCTCATTTACTGCTTTAAAACTTTGACACAACGTTGCGTTCGAATACACGAGTATTTTTATATACTTTTTGAAAAAACATTGCCATCTGTAAAATGTATTTATTTTTTATTTATTTCACAGGAATTGGGAGCAACATAATAAATAACAATTACATAATTATGTTTAGAGTTGGTAGGGTAATCAGTTGTTTGCTCTAATATTTTAAATAACAGCTGACTTCACAAATAGAAACCATTATTTATATTTCTAACTTTTTAGGTTAGGTTTTTGTTTGAGTGTAGACCTGAGCCTCGCTGTTTTTTTAACCTTTGTTATAACTGCACTTATAAAATATACGAAATAAGTTATTAATTTTTTAATTATTAAGGGGGTTGGGGTGCGGATCACCCATTGGACTCCCCTAGTAAATAACAAAAACAAAACAATTAAAAAAAGGTCAAACATGGTCAAACCAGAAATTCTTAAACTCCTCGCAACAACTCACAGAGGAAGAGTGTATAGTGTCCAAATCTTATTTGAATAAATGTCAGCTCAAAGGATAGTGTTAGTTATTTATTTTTAATGTTTATGACAAATATTTTATCTAAGTACGTACTGATTTATATATAAACGTTATAAAGCTGTACAGAATCATATTTAATGTAATTCGTATAAATGTTTGTTGTAAAATTATAAATTCCTTATTTCATATAAGATAATATTTAACATGTAATATAAACATATTTAGGTTATAATTTTTAACAAAGATAGTAGTTCTCTTTTAATTCAATACACCGCTTATATTCGACTTTAATTGACTTAAGTTGTTGTATTCAGAGTATAATTTACAGTTGCATTTAACTAATTCCCTGCTCGTTACTGTTGTAGAAGTATGAACAAAGTCTAACTGAAATTTCTCTTAGATCCGGGCGAGTTCTGGGTCTAAAGCTTTTTATGTAATAGATATAATGTTAAACAGATGAAGTAAATTTAATAAAATGTAATAAAACTGTCTTAAATTATGACCAAAGTCTTGATGAGTCTGTATCACAAAGTACAATGTTTACATTCCCTGTAACAACTACAATATAACCGTGGATAAAGACAATATTATTAACAATACAGTTTGAAGTACTACTTCCCAACACTAATACGGGATGTTAGTTATGATACAGTGACAATGTAATACCAATGCAAATCCTTCTGAATTTACCTACATTTTACTGGATTCAAGTGCAAAGCTATTAATATGACTCAAGTATTCACGTGGAAATTAAAACAACACTGCGGTTTTGAATTGTATGAATAGGTATTTTGTAGAAAATGAAAGCCGTATATTATAAATAATGATAAGAAGGTTTAGGTGGATTTGTGGTACTAGTGCTGATTAAACAGAGGAGAAATTGAACGACTTTCAGAAGCCGTTGTTTTCCTGTTGGAACAAGTTTGATTAAATAACTAAAATTTAAGTTTTATAAACAATATTGATCTATACTTATAAAAGCCAAATACCATTGACTCATTGACTCATCACAGTTTCTCCAAAACCACAAAGCCTACAAACATGAAATTTGGCACTAATATTCTTTATAGGCTCTAGACGCGCACTAAGAAAGGGTTTCCGAAAATTAAAAATTTTAGTAGGTTTAGGGGGGGTCAAAGTTAATAAATTACGATTTCTCAAAACCTACCGAACGGATTGGAATGCAATTTGGTATGTAGCTTCCTCTAGGGCCATAGATGCTAGGTAAGAAAGGGTTTCAAAAAAATTTAAATTTATGGGGTTTGGGGGGTCAAAGTTACTAAAAAGAAACACCGAACGGATAGGAATTAAATTTATTATGTAGCTTCCTCTAGGGCCCTAGGTGCTCGCTAAGAGTTTCAAAAAATTTGAAATTTATGGTGGTTTGGGGGGGTCAAAGTTACTAAAAAGAAACATCGAACGGATTGGAATAAAATTTATTATGTAGCTTCCTCTAGGGTCCTAGGTGCTAGCTAAGAAAGGGTTAAAAAAAAAATCGAAATTTTAGGGGAGGTTTGGCGGGGTGTCATAGTTACTAATAATCCCCATAAGAAATACATAGTGTAATATATGTATTGATATAATAAATTTTTTTGTTAATATACATTTACCTTTGATTTGTCTATCCGTGCAAAGCCGGGTAGACAAATAGGTTACTTATAAAATCATAGATTTTCCACAGAAAAAAAATTTTGTTAGGAATAAGTTAACAAGAATAAGCAAGCTGATTGTTACTCCTTATATAGTAAAGGCAAAAACTAAATATCAGATTCTAATTAATTGTAAGTCCAATTGATTGTATTACATTCATATTTGTCCGAGTAAAGTAAGTTTAGACATATTATTGTCTGAGACTATTGGAAGAAATAGTAAACTGCTGTTTTCGTTTAAAAGCTATTGAATACAATTCTATAGATTTGTATTGGATAATCTTCCAGTTTTCCTTTGGTTTTCTCTTCTGCTGTTCCAGCACTACGAACATGAATCTGAATAACACAAACTGTAATAGATGTACGTAATGTTGTCAAGGTCGTCTTTATAGGTATTTTTATTTCCGAAACGTCTTCATCTCTCTAGCTGGCAAACGTCAATGACCAGCTTAAAATGTGTTCCAGTCGTGGTAAACACATATTATCGACTTTGGAAACATCGCTTGTGCGATAAGTAGTATATTATGCGTTCATAAAATAACTACATTAAACATTATTCCACATAGTAAGAAAGCTGAAGACCAGGTCGAGATAACCTAAATAGTACTTTATAGAAGAAATGATAAATCCTTAAAATTAAACATTATTAAATTGTTAAAAAACAATATCAGAAAACAGCAAAAAATTATAGTAGAAAAGTAAACTTTGTATTATTTATGTGCGAAATATAGGATTCGATGAGAAAGTGTATAGGTAATTAAACTTAGAACAAACATATTAATGTTTTGATAAACAAACATGAAACAGACTTAACCATCAGACCATCCGACATCAGCGATGGGTTATATTTCCTTGCTAGAAGAAACAGAAGTTATTCTGACTAGTTATTCTAGGAGTAGACCTACATTAATATTATTGTGAGTGTACTCTATACTATCCAGATCTCTGTAATACGTAATAGTTATTCAATTTAAGTCATCCTCCCAACTAAAGTTCATTTTAAAAATATTCTCAATTTGAAACTTTTAAATACCTGTAACTAACAAATAAATACTGTAGAACTTCCTACACTCGTTTTGTCAATCTTTATGTTTTATAGTTCAGTATAAATGACAAAATGTCATAAAAGAATCAGAGGTAGTATCAAATATTAGGCAAAGACATAAACCAATATTCGAAGCCACAAAACGGGCCGTAGGCCTATTCTAATTTAGTCTAGGATATATTCCTACTCTAACTTGTGATTTTTACAAATTTTAGCACTATAGTAACGCTGTATAGTGTAGGTTTCTTGATTTTTTCAATCAAAGTCACTTCATAAAATAAACGGGAACGGTAAATTACCTTAACTATTTTACAAGTATTTTCCCTGATATTTAGTCAGTCGTGCGTCTTCGTTATCCAGTTTACTACTTGTTTCGTCATTACATTTTCAAGTATGTATTATCACTTTCAGGTCGTCATCAATTCATACAGAAGGCATTAATACAAAAATTACTCAACACATAATTTGTATTACCGCTAGAAGGTTTTTAGTTGGTTGACATATACCATTGGGGCGTCTAATCTAAACAGCCTGCTTGCTATTAGACAGTCAGGAAGAGCATTTACAGAACGCTTTAAAGAAAATCTACCGCATAATATTATACTACGTAATTTAAAGTCAAATTACGGACACAATTTATTAAAGCATATCCACACAAATTTCAAATCAAGTTTGAAACCATTTCATTATTACATAAAGGGAAGCTAAATGAATGTTATTGAATAATTAATTAGAAATGTATAAGAAATTCAGATACAACTCCAATAATATATTAAATGATCAGTTGTCATTTCATTCCAAAGAAGGCTGTTTATTTTACCATGGCCTAACTATAATGTGTTTGCATCCATAAGTTTTATAAAACTATTACAATTTGAGCTGAATTGCGCTTTCAGTATTTCTATAAACTGCTGTTAATGTTGTCTGGTATTGACAAATATAATGATATCAACGCAGCTTCCAAAACATACGAAACTAAATAACAGTAGGTGTTGTAATAATTTGTGTTAAGCAAACTTTTTAAATTTTCAATGCACTTAGGGTACAATGGAGTAGAGCTTTTACAGAAGTGGTGAAACATTAATGGCAGTAATCAAGCTTGAACCAGTTCTCCAACTATGAGCTGCGACAAATTGACCATGTCCTATTTCACTGCTTAAGTTAATGAACCGTTAACACTTTCATATCTCGTAGTGGTTATTGGAGAAAGTGCTTTAGTAGGCAAAGTGTATTTTATTTCTGTAATAAGGTAGGATGACAGATGTTTGCAAGGGTTGACAAGTTAAACATACATTTTAGATTTTTTATAATAATAGTAATTATTTTTCTTACCTGTAAAATCACTCTCGGGAATTAGGTGTGATTTCATAATTAAAATTAAAAGATATACAAAAAAAAATTTTATTTGAATATTACTATTTATTGTTTAAATAAATAGCAATTATGTGTGTGTATTAGGCCGAGACTAGGTTTTTCTAAAACTAATTTCTAGGGCAAAAAACCGGTGTTGTTTTCATTGCCTGGATATCGCAGAGGATTTATATAACACTCATAAATTAAAGAAATTAGTTGAGATACACAAAACAAACACAGATTCAAAAATTCAAAATTTAATTTTAACACTCTATTGAAACTAGTTAGCAATATCAATAAATAATATATAATAATAAATACAATGTTAATAGCATATAGGAAATAAATACAATATGAACAAATACAATTTTACACAACTTCAAGTTAATTTAAATGTTACCAACCACTTAGGCTGTATGTGCCTTCCTTATCAGCTAGGTCTGACTGAGTATTTCAATATATCCAAGCATGACCGAAATCCAACAGAACGACACTCCACTACCTTACAGCCAAAGTCTGTCCGTGGAACCCAAAATATCTTCAAGCAAATGGTTGGGTTAAAACATATCTTGGATGGATTCAATTGCACTTCCTGAATCGGAACATATAAGAATTTAAACATTTTAAAACTTTCTTACCTTGATTCGATCAGTTGAAGTTTCTGTTAAAATTATAATTATACGGATTAATTTCTATTAAAAAATAAAAAACACATTCTTGCATGAAAGAATTAAATTATAATAATTAATTATTAATCCATTATAACCTTGTTGAAGTAAGTTATATTTTATAGAAATCTTAGTGCCGTTTATTCTCTCTGTCCTTCAAATATCTATAGAAACTCAATCTTCAAAGATAAATATTGTAATATGGAAATCTGAATATAAATCTATTTTCTATTCAAAATAATTAAAAAATTGAATCATTATTATCTAATATTGTTATACAAATATATTGCACCCGTTTTATCAACACATTATGTTCATTTTGTGTCAAGCGGTTTTTACCTCCGCCTCTGGCTTTCCACACCACCAATTTTATTAGTTTAAATTACTAACTGGATGACATCTGCAAATATTTGTACGGTTATCAGAAATTTTAAATAAATTGAATTCTATGTTAATACGAAATTATAATTGAATTATAATTTATTATTATTTTGTCTGCAGTTCTCTCATCTGATTAGTATCAGGCAGGAGAATGAAAACATAAATACACATTTATAATGGAAGAATGTAAAAATAAAAATAAATAATTGTAGAGTTATCTTTAGTTAAGGAAAAGCTCTTCTGCACCTATTTAATTATTAAAATATATAATTAAATTTGAACTATATAGTCACTATATTTTTTCACTTATAATTTTAAAATTAGAAAAAAAATCATTTAATTAACTTACAAAACCCTTTACTGCTTTATCATTTGCATATCTTTAACAGTTAATATTTTTAGTAACTTCCTTCATAATCTTAAAACAAGCAAGTTGTGTGTTCTTAACCAATGGTTCCTAAACCATTATTTTAAATGACATTGTATACAAATACGATTGTTCTTTGAAGAACGAAAGAATTTCAACAAGGTAAATTATTGTTCGTTTTTGTTTGATTATTTTTTAACGGAAATCGAAGCTTGGGCAGGCCCTTATCTTCTCTCCGCGAAAAGGTTTCTATCTACTTCGTTATTCCAACGTTTTGTTGAAGTACAAATGCAACAATATTATGAGATAATGTAGGTTTAATCTAGAGTTGACTTTACAATCTGATAGTAATCAAGTAAAATACCTGCACGAAATACCGTCCACACTGTTATAACAATAATTCCATTTAATTCACTTATTTACTTCTCACTTAATAAACAAACACGGACATCTGGGTCAAGTGCAGCATCATGTTTGTTAAGTACTTCCACGAGACGCTGCACTTCAGTTGTGTGTTTGTTTCCTATGTTGTATTTATAATAGTGCTAGGTTTTCTGATATTAATAAATTTATTGCTTTAAAATTTTAATAAATAAATTAATCTTTATTGCCGGGAATTTTGTTTTTTTCAATTGCAAGTTATCCATGAACTTTTACATGTACAAAGACATAACTATTATTTTCAGCGTAAAAATACAAAATCAATATTTACATGTAATATTTGTCTTACAAAAGTTCCAAATTTATATTATTTGGAAAAACATTGGTGCCAGAATTTTGCTATGATACGAGTATGGAACAATTTGTATACTTACCTCCGCTGTCAATTTCACCTAATTTAAATTTGTTAAACATTACCAAATGCATATTATGTTCTTTCAAACTTTAGCTTTACTGTGACCACGTGCACACGAACAGTATTTGCAAAGCATTATTGGTTGGATTGATAATTTCTTCATACACATAATCAATACGAAACTAGAGTAATTATATTTTTTCTAAACATCTTGCAACAGCCATCAGAACTTTGTACATACAATATGTCACTTAAATGTAAAAAGTTACTTGTTATCCTTCAAACAATCCTACAAGGATATAATACAATATTTACAGAAGCCTAAATTTGAAACCGTCAACGACTAAAATGATTAACTTAATTATTACTCTTCTCATGAAACATTTAACACGATAATCCCCCCCCCATCAGAAAGTTTATTGAGAAGGACCCAATGACCAACTACCTCACAGTTGTAATGCTAGTTGTGTAGATGGACGATCCCACAAGTTAGAAATTATTAGTCCTGAGTCTGTTTTGCTTTTATTTAAAAGTTTGTTTGTGTAATATTTAAAGTTCCGTTATGTGAATCTGGTTATAAAATATTATGGAACGTTAGAGAGGTTTGAATTTGAGTGGGTCTCAAGATAATTATTGTTGGAGGTGAACAAATAAAGTAAAATGTTTACAGTATTACATAGTTAATTTTATATGATTATTTAAAATACGGATTTTGTTAAGTAAATATACAGTATACGAATTACATCTCGAAAACAGTTGTATCGAGATCAAAGAACCTGCAGAAACAGTAAGTATTCAAACTAAATTCCACCTTAAGCACAGTAGTTTATAAAATTAAAAATAAGTCAAACATGTTGTATTTAAAAATAAATTGGTAGTAAAAAATAGGTTTACTTAGGGAAAGAAATAATAACAAAGAAGAAATAATTGTTGCTTAAGCAAGCTATTAGTGATGTAGCAAGTTATAAGTGAATATGAAAATAATAAAAGCATTTTTAGTAGAACTGTAGAAAATATATTACAGATTAAGTCAATACTTTAGCTTTAGGACTTTAACTTTACGCCCTCCTTAAGGAATCAGAATGAATGAGTTTTTTAAACATAAGCAACAGAACGTGACTAGAATAAATCATGACATAAAGTCGTGAACAGGATTGAATGCTTCCAAATCAATACATCAGGATTTCTTTTCTTTTCTTATTTCCATCTGTTGAGAGTCATATACCGTTAACTCTATATAATCATAATATGATAGGATACAAAGACATCGATTCTCACTATCCGGAAACAATAATAAAAACAAATGCTACCAAGGAGGTTATCATAACAATACAATAAATTAATAGATCCGTGAAGGATGACAAGTTTCATTTTCCAGATATATATGAATTTTTAGGCTATTGGTATTAGATAATCGTTAATTTTTCTTTTTAAATGTATTATACCTCTCTTTACCGTTTTTAAATATTTTATAATGTTTAAGATTTGATTTTGAGAAATGTCTGTATTCTAATAAAAAGCTAAAAAAGTAAATTACTAGAGAATCTTATTTTAAAACATTTTTAGATTTTGAATGTTGTAATACTTTCCTTTATACAGAGTGTTTCAGAAATGTGGAATAATAATTCACCTGCGTAGCACATCAATTAAAGTAAAAACGTTCCAAGAACAAAGGTAATATATAGCTCCGCTTTCCCCATTTTTCCAAATAATTGTTATCTCTAGAAAGGTTTAACTCTTTTATTTCAAACTTGACACAGCCCTTAATTACGCAAATACCTAGTTAATGTAAAATAATCCTACAATTCGTTTCAAAATGCACGGAATTTTTTTTAATATTTTTAATGAGAATGACTCAGGATTAGTAAATTTGTCCAAGAACATCAAATTTGTGTAGCCTGTTTGATTTTCTATCCGATGGTGTAACTATAGGACAAAGAATAACCGTAAAACATAATAATGCATGGGCATGCAAATTAATTATTGTCTTACCTTTCAATACCTTTCGAAACCAATATTGGGCCATCAATAATATAGATGTAGTATTTAGGGTAATTCGTTAATACGCAGAAATAATTGAGGGGGTGATTTGCCAAAATAAAATAAAAAACTTCCTATAAGCATATTTTGGAGTTTTACTAAATAATATTTATATATATATTATGTATGTATACAACGGCCAAATCGATTGAGTTGAAGTTCTGCACGTTAGTCGTCACTGTAAACACCTAGTAAGAAATCAAATTATAAACTTGCTCCATAAATCCGTTTAAACATGGCAGCCATTTCAACTTTTAAATGAGAATAACACTCAAATACATATATATTTATAAAAAAAACCTTATTGTGTATATTTTTTTAGCCTGTTTAATTTCCTATTGAGTGGTTTGACTGTCAAATCTATCGAACAAATGTTAACTGTAAATCTACATACTTTAGTTTGATAGTCTCAACATCCATAGGAACAAAGCGGTTTTCTGTTACTCTTTTTACGTTTAAATGACCGCCATGTTGTTGTTTTACTAAATACTTTTCTACAACTGCTAAATCGATTGAGATTAAATTTTTCACGTTTCTCGTCAATAAAAAGGACCCTTATCATCTCAACCTTTTTATATTGGAACGTAGACATTACGACACATGATTTCGATGGACGTTTTTACATTTTCTGTTAATGCTTTACATTTTAAGTTTTATAAGCATTCAAAGTTGGATTGACTGAAACATTTTGTTAACAATAAAAAGAGGTCAAACTCGCTACTCTACATTTTATTGTATTTTACAATCATAAAACACCATATAGTGAACTTTAAACAGTAGTATAATATTGATAATAATTAACAAACTAAAAGGCTCGTACTTAAAATACAGGTCAGGTTAATTTATTTCGCTCTTATTTGTGAGAACTAATCGAGTTTGAGGGTAGGCGAGTGAAAAACATAGTTATTTTAAAATTAAATATTATATAAATAATATTTTTTTTACAATAAACAATTTTCATTCAATCAACAATAAATAATTTTCATGGCAACTTTTTTATAATTAAATTTTAGTTTTAAACTATCCTTTGAGAAGATCGGATCGTTTTTTTACGCGCGCGAGTTTTTATTCGGTTAGGTGAGTGCGTGACTCCTACTGGAACCTAACTGGGGTTGTATGGTCTTCATTAGTATCACAACCAACACTCATTCTGCATA
Source organism: Philaenus spumarius (assembly GCA_018207615.1). Taxonomy (NCBI): domain Eukaryota; kingdom Metazoa; phylum Arthropoda; class Insecta; order Hemiptera; family Aphrophoridae; genus Philaenus; species Philaenus spumarius. The sequence continues at coordinate 44,660 of JAGFPH010004416.1, read as the reverse complement.
ACGGTTTAATCTTCTGCATTATGGTTTAACCTTCTGCATTATGGTTTACCCTTCTGCATTATGGTTTAACCTTCTGCA
>JAGFPH010004416.1:17765-44572 GCA_018207615.1 Philaenus spumarius | reverse complement strand
CTTCTGCATTATGGTTTAACCTTCTGCATTATGGTTTAACCTTTTGCATTATGGTTTACCCTTCTGCATAATGAAGTTTAGATCTCTGTTCATTGTATCACTTCTACATTAATGCATAGCGCCAATTAGGTTGTTGTAGGAGTCCCAACCACAAAGCAACATTTAATTATTGAAATTACATCTATTGTTAATTTATTTAAATAAAAATGGTTTCCAATAAAGAAGAAATGTTAGTTCGTATAACTGTTATTTTAAGTTATTCCAACTATTATAAATATAAAATTCGTAATTATATATTTTACGCGAGGTGTGAAAAATGTATAGGCACAATATTATGTTCCCAATGCCGACCATCGATGTATAAACAACACATCGATGATGCCGACCAACTAAAAGACAACTCTTGCTTTGACCTTGGTATTAACTTGCGGCATGACGTCATGACCAGTCGAGGGACTGTCTTCAGCTTACCTCAGCTTTTTCTATTTTATTCTCATTACTTGGTGGTTGAATCTCTATCACCTTCTACTTAAGCTCATCTTGGCACTTCTTACCAAGGCTGTCTTGCATTTTGCTTTATATAAAACACTTAAAATAAGAAAACATTATTTTTTTGTTAATATTTACCCTATTTCTTCTCACACCAAAAACATATTATGAAAATTCATTTTACAATATCAGAACAGCTTTACAATGTACTAACAACTACTAAAGTATTAGAAAAAATACGCTAATTAGGCCAAAATAGTGTTTTGGCGGTAAAAATTCAATATTTTTACAGTTTAAGGTTAAGATATCCATTGATAGTAGAAAGTTAAACAAAATATGATTTATTTTTCTGCCAGTACTCAATAAAATTCAATATAAAAAAATCTTTTACTACGAAATATTTCAATTTCTGTTCAAACATATCACACTACACTGATTTGAATAAAAACCCCGAACCACAAAACAAGGAACAAAAACAATAACTACTCACCTAAATTTTATTGTAAGTTATGTTTATTACGCTAACCTCATGTACATTTCAATGACATGGTCAGCATCATCCTCAGAGGGTTTTAACACACTAAAGTACTAAAATCACCACATTGGCATTGTGGCTCCTCCCATTCCCCCACCAGTTTACGGATTTAAAAAAAAATCTGTAACTTTTAAATGCTCTTTTCCCATTTAAATAACTTAGGGGTATAAAAAACGCTGTGATTTCAAAATCACATTTTTATTAAATTGAAACAAAACACCATTTGTCAAAAATAAACCCAGATTCAAACAAAATTATAAAGCTCGAACATATAGAGAAAATAATGCTAATGTATAACAGCTAAACAACTCAACACGAACCATTGTCTAGTTAAAGTTTGAAGAGTAAATTTTTTCAAGTTTCTTAGTTACTTAGAACCTAATAATTTAGAAGTTTAATGTAAATTATTGTAAAATATTTCAAGTAATAACAATTCTACAAGTTTAAATGTAGGTTAAGCTATACTTTGATTAAGCTCATTGGGAAGAGAATGTAATACAAAATCTCATCATTACTTTCTGAAAACATATTCTTCTTCCATTACAACATAGTCATGCATTTAGAAGTATCAAAAACTTGTGTTTTTAAACATAATCTACATTACAGTTTTCATTTACTGAATTTAAAGTATATATATTTTGTTCTAATTACTTTGTTTAATTCGAAGCAATACATTTCAATAAAGTATTGATTGTAAATAAATAAATTAAAATTACGGTTTTATGTAATTTTAATTTATTTATTTACAATCAATAATTTGTTTTATTTAATTTGTTCGGATTGTTCAAGCACCAAAAATTAAAAGTCATTAAAAGTGACTTATCTGGTTTGTATTTCGATAAATAATTAAATAACAATAATAAACATTGTTGCAATAGACTTGCGCTGACTATGCACTAGGTCAATTGTATGCCTTTTAAATGGCTGTACGTTAATTTTACGTATGTTTCGCTATTAGGTTTGCCTTACTATGGTAAATAAAGTATGTAACAATATAAATTATATATAACTAGAAAATATTTGCACAAAGGACATTAGTCTATCTAGCGACATTTTTTAAATTTATAATTTAACGTATTATTTGTTTAAACACGTTAGTAGGAGTGCGATTGTAAAACAAACATTTATAGTTAAGTAACAATGGGACTATATTCTGGCTAGATTTAATACTTTTAAAATGTGGTCATACATTTAACATAGGCCTACTGATAACCGAGCTTAATTTTGTCACTTTCAAGGCATTTATTATTTTGAGGCAGTAATTAGAAATAAAAAATAATTCAAACAAAACTCTCTGTGCACCAACTCAATCGAGACTTGCCTTCATTCTAGACCCATCTCATTCACTCATTTGAGATACCACTTACTCAAGACTCCAATAAACAGATGTTAAAGAAACAAAGTACATTGTTTATTAGAACTTATAAAGCTGCAAGAGGTCACAGACAGACTGACTATGAAATATATTTCAGTAAGTAAGCAAAATACAGAATATAGATTTGTTTTGTAAGATAAAAGAGCATAACGCAAGCTGAGCGAAATCTCTTCAATAAATTAACCTACTGGTTTCAATTATATATGTACCAATATGGATGTTGAAGAATTGCAGACTTTAAAATGTTTCATAGAGATTCAAACAACTTAATTTATCTTTCAGAAATTAATGTATCTAAGAATTTCTGCCCACATAACAAGCTTTTGATGTTATTAATATTTAAAACGTGCTATACAAAGTATATATTTTTAAACATTTGTTTACGTTCTTTAGAATATATTGTCACTGTTAAACAAACATAAATTATTGTTATTATTAGGAATCACCTTTTTTATTGTTGACAATTATATGACTTATTAATTAATTGGATTCAATTAGAACAGAAAAGGTTAAATAGAGTACCGTAAGAATTTCAAATAATTTACTTTTTTAAGACGAATTCGAATTCGTAAAAGGAAGTGACACACAATGCTTAACATATAAAATTAACATACATCTCCTGTTAGATTTTATGCTTGAAAATAGTCTTTCTAAAGGTATCAAATTAAAATCTCTTTACTTAGTTATTATAGCATTATTACTGCAATATCTCTAGTAACTCAATTACCAGGACAGTGTTGCCAAATTGTACTTCAGAATCTATTGTCAACTCCTCTCCTTTGTTTGTTTCATAGAACAGAGTAATTATGTCTTGCGACTATCAAGTGGCTGTAATTAATTATACATTAATTATGGGTAAATCAAAATTGAGAGCTTGTGTTCATTCAAACTGAAGAATTAAAGTCAGCATTTGATTAAAATAACACTGATGTAAAGCATTATATAAAGTTAAATAAAAAGCAACAATAAATATATAATATAATTTGTTTTCTACTTTGATCAATTTAACTTTTAAACTGTATTTGGAGCTTTTTATAAAAACAAAAAATAAGTTATATTTTACTCTGGTCTCTAGTACATGATCTAGTTTTACCAAAATGCTGAATTTAAAACTTGTCACTCGTCATAAGGGACGGTGTGCTACTTAGTACGTCCTCTTAAATGAGGTATAATATATTTGTATTTTCCGTTTTACTTCTTTGTGTTCGTGTGTTTGTGTTTTAATTTGTTTAATGACCTCCAACGAAGTAAATAAGAAGATAACTGATGGTGGAACTAAGGCGATGAAACGTATTTTAATCTGGATATAGCCTATATAAATTCTCAAGACGGAAGAATACTATAAGTAATTATAAAATATAAATAAATTACCACAAATATGTAGTTTAAATTTAAAACTGGCTCTCTGGTAGTAAAAGAAAAAACACAATTATAACTATTTTTTTTTCTGGACTTGATTTAGTAATCTATGACGTCCTGTAGATTGACGACAGCGTTTCGACTGCACATAGGCATTCTCAAGTAACATTTAACACATGTTAATGAATGAGAATGAATGTTAATGTTCACAATGAGTTAATTGTTGAATATGGATGATGGAGGAGGCACCCACAAGTTTTATAGATTGAAAAAATCATTGAACCACTTTACATTATGGGAATATTGTGATTTTTATTTGCTCTATGTGACTGTATAATGTGTTAAAAAAAGGTGTTAAGTGTGGCATGAGAATGAGACTGTGAAGTCGAAACTGCGTTCTTTAAATTAGAGGTTACCATAGATCACAAAAGTAAGGTAAAAGTACTATAATATGTAGAACGCCTAAGATAAACCCAAAAATGTGGTTTATTGTATTGGTAAAAAATTGTACGTGTTTTTACATCATTGAGTTTGTCATGGTTTTAATAACAAAAATGTATCGTTTTATAATCAAACTGTATACGTTCCTTCATAAGGTTTCATCTTAACACAAATTTTCTGAAAGTGTTTCTCTCCCTTAAAGCGATTTGATTGAACCCTTTTGTTAACCGACCTGTATTGTTATATAAAGCACCTAAAGAAATGTGATTCATTTCTTACACAAACGATTGGAGAGTAAATAGTATTACAAGGTTTTGACGTAACCAAGAAGAAAATCAATTAACCTATTTTAGATTTTTTGTTGGTAAAGAATTTATTTTTGGTGACTAGTTGACCAGCACGTTATGATAAGTACAATTTCGTTTTTTTTTTTTATATATATGTTTTGTAATTTAGTTTAAATTAGATATGGTTAATATATTTTTTTATTATTTGACACTAATTTTTTATTCTTGGCTACATATATAAGAAGTTACTATGTAATAGATAAATAAATACATCTTCATATAATGTAATATATGGTTGATTGATAGCCATAAAATAAAAAACAGTTTTAATAAATAAAAGTAAAATGATGGACCTTAAATTGATTTGAGATTCATTTCCTTGCTATTAACCATAAAATAAAATTTGGTGTGATTCAAGTAATCAACATAATGTTTCAAACAAGAAATTATTAGACTTTTGTAATTACTTGTTTGTAGTTTATATAATTAGCTATATAAATTATTTAAAAAATAGGAATTTAAAATATCTTCGGAATCATATATTTATTTTGACGCAAATCATGTGTTTTTTTAACAAACTATACCTTTGATTATTATTGACTTTAGTGTGTTAATATTAGCAAGTTAAGTGTGTACAACATTTTAAATTGCATGGCACATCTTTTTTTATTTTTATTTGTTTTAATACTAACAATTAGTTGATGGGAGTAGATATTTTGTTGGTTATGTGATATTTATCATATTTTTGTCAACGATATTTCCCTACTTAGAGCAGAAGTTAATTTAGAAATTAGTGATTAATACAGACGATGCAAAATTTTAGTTAATCGCACTATGCTTCCAAAGTACAAGATACGACGGACGAAGATTTTCCAGAAAGGTTTTTCGAAGAAGAGGCCTTATGGATAGTTTGTTCACCTGACCTTACAACATTATAAAAGGGTGGTTTAAAAAAAATTCAAAATATGGGTCAACGGATCTGAAGAGAAGAGGTCCAAAATGTGAGTTGACAAAAGACTTACAAAATAGATTACCATTGACAGATATTTTAAGCATTTTATCATGTAATGTAAATTCCGGTAACATTTTTATAATTTGTTATAAAAAAAAAATCCAAAATCAAAAGTCATAAATGTGTTATTTAAACAAAATAATTTTACTAATTTATTTTTGTACGTTGTATGTCGTTCACCAAAGATGTCCAGATTTCTCAAATTCAAACAGTCGAGATTAAATTGTAAACAGGATTTGTTGCTCAAAGTTTTTACCCAAAATGCAAGTGTTGTGACTCACCCTATAATTTTAATGAGTCGAAATTTGTATACATTTAAAAATAAGTATCTTTAGATTATCTGTATTTCATAGAGGATTTACAAAAATGCATATCAGTATTACACAAAAATAAAAAAAATAACAAATTTGTTTACCTAACAATGTAATATCATTTCATATTCTTAAACGTTCTTTTTTCACTTTCAAACGAAATAAAACATTTTTCGATTATTTATGTCTCATTTAATTATAATAAATGATTAGTAACTGTTATAAGTTGTCCACTCAGAGTGCAAGGTCGAAAACAACCACAAGCAGAAATAATAATTGAAATTCACTAAAAGATATTAGTTAATATTTAGATAACGAATAAAATGTTTGAAAGTGTTACCTAAAATTTAATTTTTTTACATAATTTGTGTGAAATAACGTTGAGTTTTTTTATTTAGAAACCGACATGAAAGTTATATTCTAGACTGTTTCTCACCCTGTATAATATACAAACTGTAATGATATGATTAGAAACAACATTCTAGCAAAATGATAAAACGCCAGATTGTTAAAGTCAAAGCTACTTTTGTCATTACTCATCTTTCACTGGACAATGCAAGATCATTTCTTAAACATTAACAATGTCCTGTCACATCCTTACTGTGAAAACACAAAGCAACATACTTCATGGTCAAACAGTTTCATATCGTGTAACGCAAAACCATCAATATACAGGATTCTAAAACTGTCTTTTAACTGATAATAAATGGCACGTGTTTTTATGTTTATAACAAACAATGTATAGAGTTCTTGAGTATCTAAAACTCTACTCTGTGATTAGTGGCCTGACGTCTTAAATGTATCTTCTTCTACTTCCTTAAATCGGTAGAAATATGCAGGTTGTACTTAACTTTACTGATTTCTAGAGTCATATTTCCTCTATTAATTACATTTTATGGAATATTTCTGTGATTATTACACTACTAGGATGTCTTTGCTTGTACGTGCTACACCAATCTTTGCCAATCCTGTGTTCCCTCTTCTGATAAAATAATCTATACTTTATTATTACATGCAAGTTTCTTACTTTACATTATACCTTTACAAACATTTACTTTTAAAATGTTCTAGTCTAGGCCAGATGGCAGCTGTCATATGCCAATAGTAAATTGTTTTATATTGCTAAGTTATTTACAGCAAAATCGGTGTTTTACGGTGTTGGTGTTAAAACTTTACGTGTTATTTTAATTGAAATGTCTAGTTTTGTATTGCATACTTTTGTAAGGTATTACAATCACACAACATAATTAAATTTTGCCAAATAGAGCGTTGTCTGTAGAATATATTGTCATTGATATAAATCTTTACTATATATCAATATAGCAATTATATTATATTGCAATACTAGGCTAAACAGAGTTACAGTAAGAAAATATTCCTAATGTAAATACAAATGATTGACCTTTATATTTCTCACTTCCACTTTGAAATATTACAGAAGTTACCAAATCAGTGAGATTTAATATTTATTTCTACATTTAACTTAAAATATAAACAAAGAAGTTGTAAGTTTTTTTTATTCAGGCGTCTTTACTATGTCAGGTTAATATTTACGGTGTTACCTTAAGAATCTTATAATCTTTAAACCATGTATGGTTTGTCTTATTTGGGGGCTCCACCAGATTCCAGTCGAATCAATCTACAGTATGTTTGGCTTGAGAGGTCTGACTCACAACCAATTGGTTGAAATAAGTTCAGAGACATTAATAGTACGAATTAAATATATAAATTAAACATTTTACGTAGCACTTGTAATCTGATTAGTGTATTTATATGATTGTCTTAAGTTTAATTGAGTCTACTTGATTTTATTTATAATACTTGAGTCTACTTGATATTAGATATAATGAAAACTAGTAATAAAGAAAACTACGAAAATAATTTGTTTGCACCTATCTTTACTCTACAGTTAATGATTAACTTCTTGTTGAAATATTTACTAGGTTATAACGACAATAATTATTAATATTCTAAATTGGCTAGAACCTAATGACTTGTTTGTGATTATTATTTAATAGTACTAATAATAATTCGGCTAAAGAAAAACTGCGCCAATTGACATATTTGCAGTTTTTCAATATTTAATGTTTGAGTTAATAATAATAACAATAAAACACAGCAAATAATCAAGTCGACATACTTTGTTTAATGTTTAACATATCCTTAACTTAAATAACAGATTATCATAGTATAGGCTACCATTTTATTGTAAGGTCCAAAATTTAACAGCAGTTTATTGACAAAACTAATATTTTAATTATTTATATTGGTCTCTTTTCAATTGCTTAACAGGTACTTAATCTTAAGTCCTTGGCACCTAATTTTATGAAGGGAATCCATTTGTAAAATTGTATTAGTAAATTGTGAGTTTTTTTATAATAAATTTTTTATAACGTGTGATTGATTAATTTTGTTACTGGATATGATTTCATTTCTATTATTAATTTAATTTCGAGATCTGTCTCAACATTAATTTATGAAAGTTGTATTCTACTTACATTCTTTCGTTTTAACCTTTTCACACTCACTTTAAAATTAATATTTATATCTTCACTTTATACAACTTTATTTAACACATTTATTTATTTCATTGACACTAAGCACTAGTAATTCTGGAATGGCTCCTGGTTCCTCGAATGGGCTCTAAATTTGGTTCTTGGGTAGAATTCCGTAGATTGATGTGTAGGTTAATTGATTTTACTTAGTTGATGATTACTTGACGACTTAATGGGTGATTCTTTTATTTTAGTAAATTTTAATGTTTTAGGTTGAAATATGCATTTTGGTGTTGAAGCGGGCTTTGAGGTCTTGCCGATTCAAAAGATTTAAAAAGAATACCTCGCTTTTCACGCCTTTGCTCCACTCCTTTTGAAAAACATTCCTCTAATTGGCTAAAGATTTTCCACTCACATCCCCATTGGCCTTATTTTTTTTTTAAATATTTGGCTATTTGTGTATTCTTGTCAAACCATTCTCACGCTAATCTGCATTTTTCGCTAAAGCTATGTGAAATGTAATATGAATCTTTTCACTTGTTTCAGAGCAAATTGTTCTAATACAGCTGTCTTGATTAAAATGTCAGGGAACGTAACATAATAGTTTACACGTGTGTTGCTATTATCAATTGTAATCTTTTAACTGTGTTTAGAGCAAAGTTTTCTTCTTATCTAACTTCCTTTGACTATTATAATACATCTTTAATTTGTTTTATTTTTCATTTTAATTATTTAAGCCTTTTGGGATATTGGTATATATCAATATATCCGTGACATTTACTCTGCTGGGTGTAACATTTTTGTGTATTTATTTCCCTCCCCCCCTTTTGTATTGAAGTGAATTAAGAAGATGTTTATTTTCAGTGTAGTAACTGTATTTATGTTTGTAGTAACTCGATGTTTGTGGAATTTCTGATAACGTAGTGTCATAGAAGTTTTGCCTAGCAGATGATGCAGATAGTAGAATGCAAGTGTTGGAATACAATCGTTAGAGTTTCCTTGAAGGAAGTGTGGTTTTGCTGTGCCAGCATAAGTGGTTGCTTGATGACTGCTTGTTATTGTAGGCCTATTTATAATTGTTGTTGTAAATACAGATTATTTGTTGTATATCTATTGGAATGTGTAGTATTTTCGTTACTTTCGCAAGATGAAAATTCCGCTTGATATTTTCCTGACAAAGTGAAAGAAGAAGTTGGATTCTTTTCGATAAAGATTTAATTTAGTCTGATTTTAAATGAAAATAAATAGATTGATTGGGTTCAAAGGAGGATAGACTGGATTAGAGGACAAATCACAGCTTTGGTGAAATTCAATTACATTAAATATACTTCCAGGAGATTTTCAAGCACTTAACACGTTTTGCAGGTTGAATCTTGCTGATGGTCCTAAAAGAGTTGAGTGTAAATTAGTCAATTTGGAATTGATTTCAGTAAAACCGAGGAATTTATTTGTTTCCCAAGACATTTATAAAGAACGAATTGACTAAATTGGGTTTGACTTCTTTTCAGCTTTAGTATATTTTTTACAGAGTTACAGTTGGAAACGAATGTGTTTAGTAATTTATTTTACTACTCTTACATTTCCAATCATGTCTTTGGTTCTTGAGAATAGCAATTTGTTACAAGAAATTGTTTGTTGTTTAACAACGAAATACATAAACAACATAAACGAGTTACAATCTTAACCGGTACAGTGGTCAATCAGGACTCAAGGTTTTATTATTGTTAAAATTTACATCAAGTTGTTAATTTGTCTTCTTTGCATATTAAAGCATTCTTTTAAAATTTTAATCGGTACCATTCTTCTGCAAATAATATGCAAAGGACCTTATTCCCATCACATTACACATGACTGCTTTTCTGACTACCATCTTATCAGAAAATTCCCACAAATTTATCTTCCCCATCTACTTCTAGTTTAACCTAAATGTATTCTTTGCAAACATCATCGGATCAGAAAGGTCCCCAACTTTATCCCCTTTACCATCTACTTCCCGTTTAATCTAGCTGCCTCCTTTATGTACCTCATTAGATTGGATAGTTCCTCCCCCTTCATATTTCCCATTTACTCCCTCATATCTTCAAAAGTATTTATAGCATTAAGTGTCATTAACAAACAGTTATTGTTAAAAAAAAAACATTAATTATCAACAACTTCTTTGTTTGATGTACTAATTTATCTTTAACAGTTTAGCCGTGGATAAGGACACTAGGTACATAAAGTTCACTAGGGTTACAATAATTAATGTACACATCTTACACAAGCCTGGAGTGCAATAAACCAGTAACTATATTTAAATATTGAACAAGGAGAAATTATTGTAAATATTGACAAGAAAAATGTGCACGTAGTAAGGTTTTGTCAACAAAACGAATTGTCAGTGCAGACATTACAGTGGGTTGAGAGTACATGTCGCGGGGGAGTATTAAGCAGGGAAACCTAAACAAATTGCACTCCATTATTTACCTTGCAACTTGAGATTGCCGAAGTACAGAAGATTTACCATAAATGTGACTCCATTAATAGTCCGGGAAAGTTTAAGAAATATGGCGAATTGTTGCAAGAAAGTGGTGTTTGTGGCTTTAACAGGTATATAAACATAACAACTTGGTTAGGGTTTGGTTATAAACAAATTGTTTGAGGTCATGTGTATACTTGCACTGTATCTATACTAATACTATAAAGAAGTAAAATTTTTTTTTTTTTTTTTTTTTTTTGTATGTAGGGGGTAATCTCTGGAACTACTGAACAGATTGACAAAATAGTTTTACTAGTAAAAAACTACAATATCCCTGAGTAACATTAGATATAATTTATTTTGATAAAACGCTTTTTTATTTCAATATTTGTAAATTTTGTCGGGAAAAAATCTTAGGCCTTTACTGATGAATAATCACATGTGTTTTATTCATTACCATAGCAACCAATTGAATAAAATAACAAATTCAACAGCTGTTGCTCCAATATTTCCATTAACAGCTGATTTCAAACTTTAAAGCAATTATTTAAATTTGTAACTTTTAGGTTAGGTTTTTATTAAAGTGTAGACCTGAGCCTTGCTGGTTCTTTTAACCTTTATTATAGCTGCTGTTATAAAATGTACGAAATAATTTCATTTGAAAATGTAACATTATTTACCATCTTAGCTTTGAAGTTATTATTTATAATATTATAAAGATGCAAAATGTGTTTGTTTTTATGTAGGGGGTAATCTCTGAAACTACTAAACCGATTAAAGAAATAGTTTTACTAGTAAAAAACTACACTGTATTTGAGTACTATAATATAGGCTAGAATTAATTTTCATTTAATTGTTGAAATAACCTCTAAAACAATAAATAAATATTTATTGTTATACTTTCCTTAAAGCTAGAGAGATGAAATTTTGTAAATTTCTTTCTTACAAGACACATAGAAAAAGTAAACTAATTTGCATCTTGTCGCGTGCTGCTAAGGGGTAAAAATTTCATAACCCCTAATACAATAAAAATTTATTATTACTTTTTCCTTAAAGTTGTTAAACTGAATATTTTTACATTTATTTCTTACAAAATAGGTAGTTAATGGTATATTTCGCACCTAGGGCCGAAAATGAGGTGGTGCAGGCTTGAAACGATCGAAAGCTGCAAAACCCTTTCGGCCGTGGTGCGAACGCTATTTTTCACCACACTACACAATAAAATAAACACTATATAAAATTAAAAAATAATATTTATTTAGCACACATGAAAATGAAACTTTGAGGTTATAAACTAGCTAGCTATGGAAAGTACAGTTTTACCTCAGTGTAGTTTGAAAACAGCTTAACATTTAGAAACAAAACTTAACTTATATTTAATATTTTAATCTTTAGTTTTTATTGACATAAAGGCAATACCTATTGAATCATTTGTCATATGGGCCTATTTCATAACGAAATTGTGTGGAGATATACATTCATATTTTAATTGAATAAACGAACAGCTGACTTTACGGCCCTAGGGCAGAAAAGAGCTACTTTCGGCCTCCAAATGACGTTCCGAAAATAGCTGAAAACATCGTAGTGTGGTGAAAAAAAATTATGACAGATTAAAATTTCGTCGCGTGCTCCTAAGGAGTGAAAATGTAGTAAATTGTCGATTGTTATACTTTCCTTAAAGCTAGAGAAAAAACCCTTAATAAATTAAGTAATTTAAAAATAAGAAACCACTATGTTACATCTTAATTAAAATAAATAAGACATACTATAATTTAATAGTAAGGCCTATTTATATAAAACTAGGGGAGACCCCTGCGTGCTCCGCACGCCAACCCCCAATTTAACCTTCTAAAACATATGTTATGTTTTATTTATAATAAAGGTGTAGGATTAATAATAACCTCAAAACTAAGATGGCAAATAATGTAAAATGTCATATTAAATTATTTCTTATATATAATAACAGCAGTTATAATAACGGTTAAAAGAACCAGCAAGGCTTAGGTCTACACTTAATAACCCTAACCTAAAAGGTAAAATACAACAATAATTGCTTCAAATTTTGAAATCAGCTGTTAATGGAAATATTGGAGCTAACAGCTATATTATCTGTTATCGATTGGTTGCTATGGTAATAAATATAAATACATGTGTTGATTTATCATTCTGGGCCTAACCTAAGAACTTTTTCCGACAAAATTTACAAATATTGGAATAAAAAAAGGTTTTATCGAAATGAATTATAGCCTATGTTACTCAGGGATAGTGTAGCTTTTTATTAGTAAAACTGTTTTTTCAATCGGTTTAGTAGTGCCAGAGATTACCCCCTACATACAAACAAACAAACAAACTTTACCTCTTTATAATATGAGTATAGATAGATAACCTGTTTGCATTTGCTTCGACGCGAGTCACCGCGGGGGTTGGCAAGCGAATCGTGCAGGGGGTGGAATCCTGTAGTTATGAATACAATTGTATTGTAAACAACTAAAGTAAAAATCTGTAATACCTGGAAAGATATCGGTAATGCTTTTAGACTTGGTTGGACAATTGCGGTAAACCCATGAATGTATTTGTTGTATATTATTTATTCATTCACTTATTTATTTAAAAAACTTTTAAATGCTATTTAAAAATTTTATTAACTTGGGGATACATAAAAGGTGTCATATTATTAAAATCACATTTTTATTAAATTGAAACACATCATTTCACCAGTCAACAATAAAACCGGATTTAAACATAATTAATTATAAACCTTGAATGTATATTATAGAAATACTAGTGCTAATGTATAACAATTAAACAACCTATTATTAACCTTAGCCCATTCAAGGTTGTATTTATAACTTCTTTCAAATAAATTTAAACAAATTTTGGTGACATCTAGAATCTGTATGAAATATAATTAATTGTCGTAACTGCATTGTATTATTTAGATAACTCCAATACGTTATCAATACACTGAAATTCAATATAAATCAATTTGTATATCAGATATATAGTAAAGGTTTTATATTCGGTTAAAAAAACGAAAGTAAATACGAATCTAGCTTAGTGCAAAATTAAAATTTTTAATATTTAAAATTTCTTTATTTTGTAAGTAGTGGATAATCAAGTAACTGGTAAAATACTCGTTGATCAGCAAATGTAACAAAATAAGGATGTTATAATATAATATTTAGGTTATAATTTATCCAAATATTTTGTAAAATTAGTACCGTTAAATACAAATTACATCATTATAAAATATAATATCCTCTATTTAAAAGTTTTGCTTCGGCAATTGTTTCTTCAATTTTACAAAAATTAAGAGTAAAATAAAACAACAAATCTCACAACCAATACGTTTACAAAGTGATCCATTCGATTATTAGTGCATTTGGTAGATAGTGAGAATATTAGATGTCTCAATCACGCGAAGGATCAAACACTCGATATTAGACGCCATTCTGTCAAAGAAATTGACCAATAACAGACAACGAAAAGGATTCCATGATCGAAGACTACCTAGCAGTTGAAGACTACCTAACCTAACCTCATCCCTTTGATGTCACTCCGGGGGTGTGTCGCAGACGAGTGTGATTTTGGCAGGGATTGGACTACCCACTGCGAAATGGACTATCGAGTGTTTGCAACATCTGGGAAATGGACTATCGAGTGTTTTAAGGCACCCCGTTTACAAAATCAAACGAGTTTCAACGAAATTCACCATCTTCAGTTGAGTTAGTTACACATTGATTATTGCAGCTCGTGCATCATTGAAGATGGGGATATTGAAGTTGAAACGAGTTTGAGTTGGCAAACGTATTAGTTGTGAAATATTGTAATCAACTTTTATTTTATCAAGATGTCTTCTCACAAGTCAAGCTTACTAATTTAAGAGTAATGATTTGTATGACAGAAAATATTTTCAGTGTTTTACATATTTTATTTTTTCTTCAATTAATTACTAAAGCCCATAATGAACGTTAATTGTATTAATGTAGTTCTTACCAGTATGAATAAATATAAGATACAATTCAGTGTTATGCTATCACGAAATCTAGATAAATGTACAATGAACAGACATAGGGGAACTGCTACTTATTATAAAATATGGAGTATATTCATTTAGTTACAACTTGAAACATTTGAACGTTTTAAAAAAAATGCGGTAAAAGTTATCATACTGTGTAAAATGTTGAACACATTCGTAGATTTTGTAGAATAACGATTTTTGTATGTCTGTCCATTTGTGTTTTAAAAATACTAGTTTATGGTTCAGTAATGCTAAACGTTTACGAAAATTATATTAGTATTGTTTTTTCGTTTTTCCATCGTTTTAATGTGATTTGTAACATTTATAGATACTTGTCGTTTTGTCCTATTTTCTTTATTCTTTTCTTATTGTATTTATGTAAACTATGTTATTATTATTATATTATGTAATGTTATTCCTAACTAATTTCAATACTGTGGCAAAAATTTAATATAAAATTTTATAATCTGTGTTTGAATATGGTCAACTCAATTTATTTTATTTATTTATTAACATTATTTTAAATGCTTTCCGATTTACAGAGGATGATAACCACTCAGGGTTTTCATCTCAAAAATAAAAACGTTCCCTTTTACTTTACATTTTTTCTAAGAGTAATATGCCAAGAAGAAAATAAACATTCCTCAAATTAGTAATAAACGTCTGGAACAATGATAACAATAACCAATAAAATTTCAGTTCACGAACAAAAATATCTGGCAGTAAAAGACAGTAAAAATATAAACATTAAGAATTAAAACACAATTAATATAATTAATTAAAAAAATATAAATTATTGGAATAATGCATGGAAATAAGACCATCTTTAAAAGGAAATCGTGACAACAAATTGTTTGCAAATATTATAAATCAAGATAGTTTATTATTTAATGAAAAAATCCACTTCTTGTAATATTAGTTCCGATTATTTTGAAAGCCTCATATTTTAATTATTCATTCTTTTGGAGTTCAAAATTATTTAAAAACAGTTTTTTTAATTGTATTGGGAGACAGGTTATTAGTTTTAAAACATAAGAACTAGTTGTTACAAGAAATAATAGCCCCTATCATGCAAAATAAAAGAGAATATATTGGACAATATGTTACATTCATATTTTCAGTTTGCAAGTAAATTATAAATAGTGAAACTACTGACTTGGAATACTTTCAGCTTCTTACAAGAAATAGTGTATTAAGTTTTACTTGTCTCAACAGTTTATCGTAAAGGGAACGTATGGTTCAAAATAAGGTGTTTATAAATCATAGAGTGCAGCAGCTCTGTTTCTGTTTATTTCTGAACAATATGTATTGGTTTGTACAAATAAACTCGAATTTGAATCAATTGACTATAAAACATGCTTGCACGGACAATAGCAACTGGTGGTGTATTCCATCCGAAAATAACAAAAATAAATGGTTTGAGCAATTTCATACTAGAGACACAAATTTGGCTCCAAAACTGTAACCTCCACTCTGATGATTACTTTAATAAAAACCTGTTTCAAAGGACTGTCTTTGGTCTTTCATTCGTAGACAATTCGGTCCATTCCTTTATTCCCTGTTATTATTCATTTGAATGATTGAACATAATGAAAATGGTAAAACTAATAAAAGCGTCCCATTACTTCAAGTAATATTCCCAGTAAACTTAAATCATACTAAAGTAATACATGCCATCTTAATAGAGAAATAACCCCCTACCCCTATCCTAATATCTCCTCCCTTGGTGTTTTGTCAAAGAACGCATTAGTTTAACAAACTAAGAACCAAAGTTTAAACAATTTTAAATTTCAGTGTGCGTAATGTAAATTTCAAATGTACCATAGGACCTCAATAGGTGGAAAATGAACGTTAGTGGAGAGGTCACATTTCCCTTTACCCATTTGGTAAAGTAGTTTAGTAAATAAGTCTAATCATTTTAAACAATTTAAAATGTAATTAAAAGCATTTTCAATAAGACTGGTCTCAGCTGATTGCACTATTGCTGTTGTATCTTTATGATTTCCGTTACGAAAATCATCCTGTAATAAAGCAGACGTGCCCTGGTACTAAACTGCACTTCCTAGTAAAGTACAAATAACCTTGAACTTTTTTGAACACTGCAATGCGCTCAGACGAAGAGTTATTTAAGGGGATTCCCTACTGAAATTAGAGGTTTTCTATAATAGGCCTTTTTAATTATGAACCTTTTTTCTCATTCATTAGAACCTAATCAATTTTTTTCACTTATAGGAATTGATGAAAAATAAATTTTACAAATGTTTTTGAATTTGTTTAGTATTTTTTAGGCAAAAAATATGTTTTTTAAAAATCACTTATAACTTTTTTACTACTGCACCAACTTGGCCGTTCGATATCATGTTTTAAAGTATATAAAAAGCACTATCTTTTTGGGTATAGTCATATTCTCACCACTAAAAGTTTAGTAGTTACGACCTTACAAAAACAAATATATATATATATTTAAACAAATTTTTGATTTACATATTTAAACAAAATACTCATGTAATCGTAATAGAGGAATAAAAATTATAAAGCCAAAAAGTTATAAGCTACATTATACCATTATAAGCTACATGTATGTACTACATGATGTAGTAAAAATTTCATCACTGTAACAGTTAAAAAGTTATAAGAACTTTTGTGTAAAAAATATCAATATTGAAAAGTTGCGGGAAATCGTGTTTAAAGATTCCTATAGTTATTTTAGCAGCAATAAAGGGGAATAACTTGCACAACCAGTATTTGTAGTCAAGATATGTTTTACTCACATAATGGAGGCATTGAAAGCCTAATATTAAACATTGTTGTCCTTCTTTGCAATTACTTTAAAAAAATACAAAATAATTTTAGTCCAAATAGCAAACATAAAGAAGTTCAACTCGACCAAAAGTAGGTGCGCGCATTGCTTTGAATAAGTTTTTCACACTGATATAAAGAACTTTTGTGGCTTATGTTATGTTTTTCTTAAACCTTATAAACTATAGAATCAGGAAAAAAAGATAAAAATATATTTTATTTTTTTTTAATTTTAATTTTTCAGTAGTGAGTCCACTTAATTAAAAATGCTTCAATTATGACAAGATATAATACATTTTTATCTCATACCGCATTTTACACTGATGTTTTTAATGTACGCGATACGTCCGCAAGTAACTCTTTGTTGTAGTTATTCACTACTTCGTCAAAGAGTCGTCTCATTCAATAATTAGCTGACCTTTTTTATGGTACTAGGACCAAAAAGTGTTGTACGCAAACAATGGCATTGCGGTACTAAAACCACGACAACTAATAAGGTTTAGTACCGGAAGTTTTCGAACTGATAGCAGCACTGTCGGGCGTAGGTTAAATTCCGTTTAAAATTTTTACAAAAACTTATAATGTATTGAATTAATCAAATGTCATTCTAGTGCAGTATGGTAAAAAGTATCGTTCATAACTTATATCTAAAGTGCTTTTTCGAGATTGATCGCTTTAAACAAAACCACAATCTCGCACCATAACATCCACTTTAGGTACTAGTAATTAAATATATGTGTGTTCACAATTTTACAAGAGTCAGACGTAGTTTTTGTTCATTTTCTAGTACAAATAATGTTGATCCCATTTTATGAGTGAGATTATATTAAATTGTTCAATTTCTACATACAGGAATATAAGTTTGTTATTCGATAAAAAATATTACCAATTTCAGTTTATAAAGTTTAATTCAACCTTAGAATTTATTTCAATATATTATATTTTCTTGCATTAATTTTTATATTTATATTTTATGTTGGCATGTATTATACAGAGAATCTTGAAGGGCTTAAACTATTTTTTTAATCGGTTCCAAAAAAGTTTGACTTTCCACAATAGTTTGAGTATCGAGAAAGATGTATACATTATTCAACGTGCGTACTTGACGTTTTACTGTAACGTTTTTAAAATGACAAAGTGCAGAAACACTATTTTCATTTTTATTTATGTACATCAACTCGGAATCTATTATTTTGAAAAATAGTCTGTCATGTTCAGGTACACTATTTACATTTCCACATCTTCCGTGTTTTCGGTTTGGTACAATGTTTATTTAATTATGTGTAAATTTAGACTTAAATAGACAAAATTTAAAAGGGGGCACTAAACCATAAAACTGATTTATTTAGTTTCTCAAGCAATCGTAACCATATTTTTTTTTATGAGTTGGTATAGGTAAGAATTAACTTTTGTCACATTTTGAAGTCTCTAGCTCCTGTAGTCTCTCGAAGGATGGGGGCCTTAAAAAAAAACAAGCATTTACTTATGGCATGCCTAACTCACGAACTATGAAAGATAGGTTCAAATAATTTTTTTTTACTGTGTAGAGGTTTTTGTCTGTAACGGCATCTAGCATGAAGTTGCTATTTTTTTAAATAATTAAAATAATAAATTAATTTGTTTATTAAAATATGTTTAAAAACTAAAAGTTAATTATTAATTTTTAAAAAGTATTTACAGGTAACATTTCAACTAATCTATGCTAGAGGCCATAGGATGAAATTTTATCTTCAAAATAAAATAAACAATCAAGAAGATCTCTATTAGAACTTGAAATATGCTCACCATTGTGATTCAAAACGCTAAAAATAAAATTTTCGGAAAACAGCAGACAAAGGAAAACAAACACCGCATCAGTTGCTAATCAAATATTGCAAGTGTATTTCTTTATATTACTTAGAATACATTGTATGTTTGAATTACACTAAAACTCTCCTGCTCCATAGGTCTTTCCTTCCTTATCTTTCAGCTTTTGTTCACGGTAAGTATTTATCATTTGAATTTCCTTTCTATATTCCTTGAACTAGTGACTCAAAATTGTGTGCAAGCTTTTAGTTATCGTTAGATTTGGATGTTTTAGAATAACATTTTCCGTGCTTATTATATATCAATATCTTCAGAAAAACAAAGTAAATATGAAACTCAAGAAAAAAATGGTAGAAAAATGTGTATGTGAGGATTTTTCTGGTGGAGTGTCCCCTTGATTCTGAAAGTAAGCTATACAAAACCAGTTGACATGGTCAGAATCAGGAAAAAAAAGTTTTGTATATAAATGTTTTTGGTTATGAAAGTTTTCATATCGCCATAAATTTGCAAACTATAAATAACAAAGTATACTAAACCTTTACCTTTAATGTCCTTGCTGATTTGAAACAAATTATTAAAACTAGAGCACAATACAAGTATTAGTTTCTAATATTATAAATAATGTTGCACAAAACGTGCCATTCAACAGAATATATAAATAAGTTTTAAAAGTGGTTAATCTTTTTTCAGTCTCCAAAATACAAATATGTTTGAAAATTTACAAATTTATTAGGTAATAAATAATGTTAAAATGATGTTAAGACCTCAAACAACTTTAAAAAATGTTTATTAAAGGAACGTTACAGGCGGGAGAAAATTTCCTCTTGGCCACGCTGAATGTGGGTAGCTATTTTGTACAAAGGCTAAAGCGAAGATTTTATAAAGGTTTCAATAAAATTTAAAGGACAGTTTTATGAAGGACTGTAGTTCATTACGACACCCATCCCGTATCAAAGCAGATTTGCTGCCGATATTAATTAAACTTCCTAACAAAGTGCAAACACCGTTGGACCTAATTGAACTCTACTGAAATGTCCTGTGTTGAGGAGTTGTTAATTAATACTTCAAATCTGACGCGATATAATAAAGTTTTGCAGGTAAGACTGGATAAAAGTAAACCTGTATTTACGTATTTGCATAATTCACGGATGTAATTATTTTAGTTTATCTGAATAACGCTTCGATTTGATTTGCTTAAGAGTTTTTATTCGTTTTAAACCTTTGAGTCCCAGGCCAAAAATATGGTTGGTCGGAAAAATGTCATTTGCAGTTTATTGAAAAATATGGTGAAAATTTCCAGGCCAAAAAATGTGTTATGGTAGAGGTTTGGTAAACAAATCATAAGTTGCCTTGTATTGAAGCTATTTTATTGTTTGTGGTATCAAAATGTTAAAAATTAATTTCTCTATAAAACCTACTAGTTTTTATGTTTCAATTATGTTTTTTAAAATATTTTTATGTGGTAAATTGTGTGTTGGTTTTTGTAAAATTTGAAAAAGTGTGATTGTAATATTTTTGAAAGAAAAACTAGATTTTTTGACCGTGGGAAACATAAAAAATTTAATCTTTATACTATTTTCCATATGTGAATAAAATTTCAAGTCATTTGATTAGAAAATAATATCTAATTTTTGTCGCAAAATGAAAAAATAAAAATTAACATGGGCCTAACCTAACTAAACACTCTTAGAAAAGTGAGTTCATTTTATTAGTGAGTGGTTTTATTATTACAAATTAAAATATAATTAATAATATTAAAACCAAAAACTGTATCAGTAAATTATTAAATTGTAATTTGAAAACACACAAACTTAAACACACAAAGAACAAACGTTAACCTCACTAAAAAGCGTGGTAAACCATCTTGGTATGTTCAAAAACATCCTTCCAATATATTACAAGTAGCAGGCAATTTTATTATTATTATTGTTTAACACTCCCAACTAGATCACTAAAAAACTCAAATATACATTTAGGTGCGCTAAAGAACATTAAAAAAATAGAAAAACGAATGTTAAATTCACCAGTGAACAAAACATAAACGAATGACAACTAAACTGCGCAGTTAGTTTACGTCAGCTGTCAGATCAGCTGGCATCTTTAAATCGGTTTAAAAATGTCAACAAGCGCTTATAATGATTAAATTAAGGCTTACACTAATAGATTGTATTGTTGTGTGCACAAAATTGTACAAGTTATATGTAAAAAGTTATTTATATAATTATAAGACTAAAATAATCTTAGCGACGATAGATCGGCGCTTGGGATTTTTCGCTTAACACTCAGGCGACGATACATCGTCGCCCTGAGACCCAAAGGGTTAAAGTAGGTGTGTCCGTTTAGTTTAGTAGATGGACAGTTTGGACCCATTTAATAGTGCAATGAAATCTATTGGAATGCGATCTTGCTAGTAAAGGCTGGAAACTATTTTGTTTCCTTTTTGAAACTGTGGTGAAAGGGGTGTAAACAAACATGTGAACTTTTTTAATTTAACAATTTACAAGAAACCTACGTTAATATAATATTGATCAAAGAAAATTGGGACAAATTTATAAACACACATTTTTAGAATTTAAATTTTAGGAGACATATAAATGATTTTTTTACAGACTATTTGTTTGCCTTGGACTGTTTATATATTGTAATTAAATTACCTTCAAAATTGTCTTCAGTCCTGTGAATGTAGCACTAGCTACAGCGCTGTTTCGCCGATCACTGCCGGCTTCGTCAGGCTTGTATTAACACATAAAACACGAACTCGAACAACACACAACACTAACACACACAAAATCGGAGAATAACTCCTCGTTAATATAATGTAATAAAAATGTTTGTGGCCACATCACATACGTTGCACTTGTCCGACTGCAGGTAGGACACTCCTGACAGTGATCGGCGAAACAGCGCTGTAGCTAGTGCTACATTCACAGGACTGAAGACAATTTTGAAGGTAATTTTATTATAACTTAAAACACCATACTTAATGTGTCGTGTCGTACCACCTAGGTGTCGTCAGTTCATATTTTATAAAATGACGATTGCTTTTATAAAAACAATTATTTGAGTTTTGTTTGTTAACTTGGTAGCATGTATAATATTACTGGTTTTAACAATTTGTAATGTGCTAGGATTTACATTAAACTTAGCATATAACAAGTTATGCTAATGCAATATGATTAAACTCAAAGTCATTATGTTGAACAATATAATTATTATGACGTTTCAAATCTCAATGCTACACATTTATTCTAATGTCTCCTTAAGTCAAAATTTAATCAGTGTTCCACCTCATCTAGTTAGCTTAAGCACTGTACTGCAATCTTGCCTAGCAAATTTGATAAGTTTGAGTTCAGATACGGACCACAAGTTTACGTAAACGTATAAAAGGTTTTATAGCTACAATATGCCTCGTGCATTTTATTTTTCTTCAAAATAGCTCACTGTCTCACATACCAGGTAGTTTTAAATAATATCAAACAATTGAAATGCTAAATTAATATACAAAGATCCTCTAAAGGATTTAAACAAATTTCTGTCATGCGCCAATATATAGCTTTAAACCAAGTATCAAAATAAGACTAGTTTTAAAATATTTCTAATAACAAAGCACCAAATTTATTCCTGTTTTTCAAATATAAGATAAAAACGTTTCACAAGTCATAATGTTAACTTGGTAGAAATACTTGCTTCACCTTGTCAGTTTTGGAAATCATAATGTCGAAAGAAAATGTTGATTGATTAAGGGTCGGCTCTAGTAAAACAGAAAGCAACCTGCGACTCCAGCGTAGCGGCGGTAGGTTACGCGGACATTGCTCATCCTAAATCCATTTAAAACTCGAAATTATTCAAATAGCGTTTTCAAAAAAATACCAAACTCTTGGGGACAAAATTCTTAATCCGAATGGCTTGATAATGTTTCGCTATAATTAATAGTTACATCGTAAAAAAATATTTAAAGTCACCCTATAGCGGCGGTAGGTTACACGGACATTGCTCAGCCTAAATCCATTTAAAACCCGCAATTGTTCAAATAGCGTTTTCAAAAAAAATACCAAACTCTTGGGGACGAAATTCTTCATGCAAATGGCTTGGTACTTTTTCGCTATAACTAATAGTGACAACATAAAAAATTATTAAAAATTAATTTTTTAAATTGTTAATAAATATTAAACAAAACGTTTTTCTTAATTTTGGAAAAGCCATTTGCATGCGTATTGGCCATAGCTTTAAAATGACATATCGTTCATAATTATCCGATCAAAAATAAAGGAAAAATATGGATTTTAATTTAACATTGGTCTTATGGAGTGTCAACCAACATGGCCGACAGCTAGAGCCGACCCTTAATAGCAAATTAAAACTAAATTATTACTGGCAACTCTGCATTATTTAAAACACACACGTGTTGGCTCTTGGAAGTTCTGTATATAATTTCAAAAATAAAAAAAATAAAAACAGAAATTAGTTATGCCAATTAACTAATGCCTTTATAGAATTTATTTTAGTAAACAGTTACAGTTTTAGTACCATTTGGTTCAAGAACTATGGATTTCAAATAAATTTCACAATGCTATTACAAAGTGAAACAAGCAACAGTTTCTATCACTCGGAAAACAAAACTTTCGATTGATTAATGGATTTATTTGAACTTTGACCATATTTCATACAATATTCCTATATTATTTTAGCCTTTAGGATCTGCTTGTGTACGCATTCAAATATTTTGTGAGGTACGTTTTGGTTTATAGTCCCCCAGGGACTCTGTTTAGAAATTATATTTTTGGTTACCTAAATATTTTTTAAGGTAATTTTTCATACATATTCTTATTTATGTATGTTAATGAACTAAACCGTATATTTAAATAATAAATTTAAAGCAAGGAAAATAATATTTAAGCAGATATTATGGTAGATCTGGTAAGAATGTAAATATTAATAATAGACGATGATATTTAGGATTAGTATACATAGATACTCCCTCACACCAAGTAAAATTATTTTTGAATTATGAAAAACAAGCTAATAACGTGTACCAATTAAAATATTTCAATAAATAAAGACAGGAAATATTAGTAATTAATTCCTCTGAGCAATGGTGTTTAGATACTGTGTTCTATCAGATTAGATTACTGTATTCTTAAATTAAAAAGATCTTTATTTTAAATGTATGCAATATATAGCCCAATGATGCGTTTTACTAAATCTAAACCATTTTTTTTAATATGATTTTTTGTGAATGCATATTTTGTTTTTTAAATAAAAAACATAATGGAGAGTTTTCCCTATTGCTGCACAAGGAAAGTACATTTGGAAATTTACATTTCTATATGAATTTAACTTTACTGAATTAGTTCTTCCCATGAACTCTGTAAATGACTAACAACTTACATTGTAAATGTTCACAATCCGATAAACAGTTTATTACATTTTGGATGTTGCTGGATGTCTACTGGTACACGTATCACCTACGTGCTCTAGCGAATATTAGAAACTTGCTTTTTATATAAAAAAAAAAAAAACTCTTTATGAGCTTATACAGTTATTAGGTACTGAAATAAATGCTATACTATTTGTTTCTGATGGTATCAGACATTAAGAGAATCTACTTACATAACTAGTCTTTAATGGGAGTATGACGTGCCATAACTCAATGTTAAATTTGCAATATTTAGGTATACTTTTTAGAAAAAATATTAGAGATATCCTGTTCACATTTTCAGGTTTGTTTAAATAGGCCTTCCTACATATTTTATACCACTTAGTTTGCAATAATATTAAACGAAAAAGATTTTAAAGGTACTAATAAAACATAAAAAACCTTATAAATATAAATATATATTTTCTTAAAGTTAATTTACCTTGAAATGACATAATCTGTGGTATATGATACCTACCCACTTGTACTGTATAGCTGTACAAAATTTCTTTAACAGTGTGTGAATTATGTGTACCTAAGCATGAAAATAGTAGAACATTCGGTAAAAGAGATTTAAAGTTTATTAGGCACTGTATTAACTGTTTCCAGCTGTTGTAAAAATAAGAATGTAAGAAGTGCTGCCTACATTGAAATATATAATACCATAAGAAAATATAGATTTGTAATATAGATATTATGTAAGCAACTCTCCGTGGCCTAATTATAGGATATGGAAGTGCAAGCGTTTTTTTAAAAAGTAATTCTGCAATCAAAATAACCTCAAATACCTAAGTATTATACATCAAAATCAAATACTTAAGTATTATACATCAAAATGTTCACAACAAAACGTAAAATAATTTATAATAAACAAATTTAAATCTATTTTTTTAAAGGAAATTCATGTCATACTCCCCTTAAACCAACTCTAAACTATAGATAAGTAAATGATGAAATAATGCAGTATGTAAATGAAGTAATAGTACAAGTTACATACAGTTGAGTTTAATGTTAAAGTAAGTTTAAGTTTTATGTAAATGGTTTAAAATAACTGCAACAAAACTAAATATCATAATTTTCCTTCAACATTTAATTGCATATTTTGTTTCTATAAATACTGTATAAAACATTCAGCTTATATCGACCTTCTTGTTTAGTAGTGTGTGGATCTATTACACGAAAGAATTAGTTAAACTAAGATATTAGGATAAATGTTTAGTTTATGTCGTATTGTAATTTAATAATTTATATGATGTATAGATTAAGTTTATTTTCTGATAAGGAGATCGTTTCAATTTATTTTAAGTTAAGTATTTTAGACAATTTCTTGTAAACGAATAAAGGTTATTTTCAATTTTCAGTTTGGTGTTAAAGTGCTGTTGGAACTTCAATATATTTTTGGTATACTGCTTCATTTCTTTGAAAAAAACCCTTCTCAATACACTTTTATAGGATAGTAAGTTACAGCAAATTTTAAATTGCGACCTGGATACACCGATTTTTACATTACTTAGGGTAAAGGATCAAAGGGACATTTATCAGAGTGGAGAAACATTAATTTCAATAATCCTACTTAACTTAGTTCTCCAACTTTCAGCTACTACAAATTGACCCTGATTATAGCTTCCTCTTGAGTTAGTGGACAGATAACACCCAGGTATATTAATGGTTTTTAAAGACTGTGCTAAGGTATATACAATTTACTTCAGTTTCTCTATTGCGGGATGTTGATTGATGGTTGTAAATTATTTAGACGCGAATAGTTAGATCGAAAGTTAGATAAATAATAATAACATTTGATTATAAAAGTGGTAATCAACTTTTATTACCGCCATCATAGAACTCGTAATAAATAAGGAAAATATATATTCAGGGAAATATATAATTTACTGTAATTATTGTTACAGGATATTTTTATTCAAATTATTTCTAACTTTTTTTCATGTATCATGTGGAAATTTTATCCAAATATAAGTAGTCAAAATTTAACTTAGAGTAGTAAA
>JAGFPH010004416.1:0-17665 GCA_018207615.1 Philaenus spumarius | reverse complement strand
CCAATTACAGATAAAGCAATAAGATTTGGTACATCATCACTACACCTGGGGACGTCCCGCAAGGAGTCCGAAGAAAATCTTAAATAGGAGCACAGGTTAATGTGTACATCATTTTAAAGGACTTGTCTATCAGAGTTTAATGCCGCAAACCGCACTATAAAAGGTTGACAGAGTTCAAAATGGTGGTTTTTATAAGTTTTTACTTGGTTAAAGACAGATATTATATTAAGTAGCCACAATCCCATCAAAGCAAATCTGATTGTAAATACTGCATTATGTCTGACAATACAAAAGTGAATTATTATGAAGTTAGTTATCATCAAGAGTAACAAATTTGATTCTAATTTATTGATAACGTGGAAAACGTGGTATCAGTAACAATAGAAAGATCTTATCCGTTTGGACTTTCTTATTAGCCAGTCTA
Source organism: Philaenus spumarius (assembly GCA_018207615.1). NCBI lineage: Eukaryota > Metazoa > Arthropoda > Insecta > Hemiptera > Aphrophoridae > Philaenus > Philaenus spumarius. The sequence goes on along the minus strand of JAGFPH010004416.1, from coordinate 17,241 downwards.
TTCATGGTATTATATTTTTCTTGTTTGAGTAGTGCTGTTCAACTTTTCTGTCAGTGCGCGTTAGTACAAAAGAGTTTGTCGTATTGCTTGTAACTCTTCAACTATGCCGCTTGACGAACGTGAACGTATAACACTTCTTATGATGGTAGGTTGGGGAAACAACAGACGATCACACGAGGAAGCGTGCCATTTATTTAATGGCTACTTTCACGAGAGGCAGCCAATTTCTAAAACAATTGTAGGAAGAACTGTTCAACGCTTTATGGAAACAGAAAGTGATTCAGATCGCCGTAGGTCAGGAAGGCCAGCAACAGCTATAAATTAAGACAAATCTTTAGATATCTTGCAGACATTTACTTAGAACCCGCAAACGCTCAGCAGCACAAACTCATGAAATCTGTGATATGTCTGTTAAAGTATTCTGAAAGGTCTAATTTTAAGTATTATAAAGTTAATTTGGTGCACAAACTCAACGAAGATGACTTCGATCGACGTATAGGATTTTGCAAAACTATGATGGACAAAATAGAGCAAAACTAGTAGCACACATGCATTATCCACAAAAGGTAAATGACTTGGTGTGATATGTACCCAATTGGTAGGTCCTTTCTTTATTGAAGGAAATTTAAATGCAATGTCATACCAACGTTTGCTTTAAAATAAAATTACATCAGCACTTCGAAACATGTTTGGAGAAATTTTTCAGAATATCTGGTTTCAACAGGACGGAACGCCGCCACATTACGGCAGAGACGTAAGAGCCTATTTAAACACTGTTTTTCGGCAACGGTGGATCGTAAGGCCAGCGTGTTCACCAGATCTGTTTCCATTAGACTATTTTCTTTGGGGTTACCTTAAGGACAACGTCTACTAAACAAAGCCTCAAAATTTAAAAGAACTTAGATAAAAAATACTTCAAGAATGTCAGACGATTCCTTAAGTTGCCCTGCAAAATTCTGTTAATAGTTTGTATGTGCGCCTTTACAACTGTCAAATAACCGGAGGTGAACAATTCGAGCATTTACTCTGAAAGGCAAGTAAACATCTTCTTTCAATAAAATATTTGCACGTCTGCCATTTTGTACTGGACCAACCGTTTTGAGAGTGGGTAAACTCTTCTAGATAAGCCCTTTTTAAAATGATGAACATATTGACCTATGCTACTGTTTAAGATTTCCTTCTGACTACTTGCGGGACGTCCCCATGATATGACAGAAAACTGATAATGCCTTCAAAAAGTAGATTTTTAGGTGTAGTGATGATGTACCAAATCTTATTGCTTTATCTGTAATCGCTCAGAAAATGTTAAACCAGTGCTGGACATTTTGTACACCATGTATAGAACCCGGAAACTTCTAATGGGTATTTGGCTAATTGGCAACCTATATTTATTAATCTCTGATTGACCGAGCGAAGCGAGGTCTCCGTTTTTAACTCGACCGTTCGGCATTTCGTCTGTGTGTCGGTCTGTCTCACGGTTACGGGCAAACTCCTTTACCGATTGTGATGATTTTTTGCATGAATGTTCCTTATTCCTAGGCCAAGCTATGTATGTATACGAGATTTTCCATTTTTCATTTTTAACCATTTAAATAAAATAAAAATGGTGGCTGGACCGTTTCTCTCAGTGTAAGCTTTTTTCCAAAGCCAGTTTGTGGCGTAACCGTAAGTCGAATTTAAATACTAATCAAATTTTGCCTGTAGTAAATTAGATTTTCAACAAAATAGTATTTTTAATTTGTTTCCGTATCTCTAGAAGTAAGCTCACAAAATGGCCGTAAACTTAAAATTTATTAAAAATCGTCCAAGTTGTTTTATTTCTACCATGTTTTTAAACATTTATTCTAAACCAATTCAAAAGTGTTCCATAGATTTTTTGTAGATAAAAGTTCAAAGAATTCATAATGCAAGTAAAAAGTTCAACTTTAGGCCTACATAAAAAGTAGTAAAAATTGTTTGTAATTTTTTTCATAAACGAAAAAAAGTTTCGTAATTTAGTTCTAAATAGAACTTTATAAACATATTTATCTATTTCAAATTTCTTATTTTTAAAACACCAGTTTTTATGTTCCTACTTCAAGTCTGCTAACAAAACTAGGCCTGTTTTGAATAGTAATTTAGGAATATATCCTTTGCACAAAAATTGCATATTATTATAAGAAAGTGTAGAGGATAAATCTAAGAATAGAACTGTATTCTTTATGAATAGAACTTTACTGTTGAACTGTATTTAAATTATTATTTTACACAAGTATTTGACTTAGCTTTACTTGAATTACAATATGAGATGAAACAAATAAAACCTCGTAGCGATAAAGGACGTACAAAAAATGACCGTTGGACAGCGTGGGAAATGTTGATACATGGGTTGAGATCATTATCACGACGCTTTAACATCGTTTGTTTTCATTATTTCTAATATTGGAATATGATATGGAACTGTAAATACATTGTTAAGTTTTAGTTATTTAAGTATGTAAATATCTAATTCTATGTTTTTCATCAATAACGCGATATTTGTAGCTACCTTACGCATTATTAACCTACATAAAACATAATGCCCCCTAATAGAAAATCTTTAGCAGTTAAAGCTCAAGAAAAAAACAAAAACTAGAAACCCCGGGATCGCGGGAATTACAAAATAATGTTTCACTGGCTAAATCTTCTGCTTACTTCCTTACTGGCACACTATTTTTAACCTAAGCTCAAAACCACATTAATTTGTTATTTCAACGAGCAAGGTCTACTGTTCACAGAACTACTAGTATAAAATTAGGCAGGAACAAATATTTAATTATCTATAAATTAATACTACTCAATGCATATCTCTTTAAAAATTCCATAACTTGTAATCAGGATTTCTAGTTTCAACCAACTGCAAAGAAAAATTTATTTACCATATACAAATTTCATTTATATGACTATCACAGTAATCGGGGAGTTTTTCAAGAGTTCCCTGTGATGTAAAAAAAATGACAGAAGATGTGATGAAATACCAGTCCCTTAAACTTTTAAATCTGCCCATGTTTTGCTTCTAAAAATATAAATTCGAAAATCAGTCTAGAGTTTGTGGAAACGTTTTTTTAATAAAATTGGTTTATTAAAGAAACTGGGTCGGAAGTACTGCTTAAACTTAGTTTCTAATTACTGAAAATGAAGACTTTGCCTTGCAGCTATTGCTTCAAACAATTTGAAATAAAGTAAGATAAAACTACGACTAGAGGGCGTTACTTGGAAATGCTAATGAAAAACCTTCCATCCTAGAAACGATTCAATCAATCATAAAAGTAACTATTATTATGTTTTAAGTCTTATATTTACAATAAATAATCTATTCTATTTCTGAACAAGAAATGAATTTCTTGATTGGAAGTAGTGGCTTATGTTACGTATCTAATTAAATTTTAGATTTTATAGAACACTTTGTATTTTCCAAAATGTTTACAACATTGAATAGTATTTATAGGATACCATTACCTGGTGCACCTCTTCCATGAACAACCTTGCCCAGTTTAGGTCTCCTGGTGTTCATAACATCTCTGCCTAAGCCCGTACTTCTAATTTCTAGTTTTTTTTACCAGACAAGAATATAAAAATGTTCACGACAGTTAATAATTGTAATCAAATTAATGTCTATATTAATACTGAAGTGAAGAAATTTTTATTGCATAAAGAATGTATTTATTATTACTTTTTCTGCACCCAAGCAACATCTAATAAGAAGAGGAAATTTAAAATACAAATTTCGAATCAAAGAAATAATTGTAAACCATTTTCAGTATTATGTAAATTTAATACTACAAATGTTTAATTAAAAAACAATTACCCAAAAACCTATACAATATTTATTTTCCTTCTAATTGTTTATATGAGTATTACGAATTTACTTCCTGAATAAACGTAAATCTAGTGGTTTGCATGTTTTTAACACTTGATTCCTAAAACTATTTTTAGTTTATTTAAAAGATATATTAAATATGTACGTGTTTCCTTAACAACGAAAAAGTATAAGTAAATTTTTAATTTCTCTTTTATTATTTTTACAGGAAAAACTAATCTTGTTTATGCCCTAATAACCTGCAATTAATTGTTAGGTTGTCTTTCTGTCTCGTCAGTTTTTCGTATTTTTGGAAGTACGACTGTTTCTAAGTTTTCCATTACGTACGATTATTTTATAACTGGTTTTACAATATAGTTAATACATATTGTAAGCCGTACTGTTCACAATTTTTAAGAAGACAATCTATTTAATTAAACTATTTACTTTAATCTTACTTAAAAAGTAAAAAACAACAATCTAGATAAAGAGCAAGCATCGTGTTGGGCACATTTAGTTAGTCCACGAGGAGTTACGTTTTTGTTTATTTCATGTGTTGTAAACACGATAGTGCTGGACTTGATGATACAAAACCTTACAATTAAATTTAGAAAATATATTTAAAAGGTTGATTAAAATTATCGTTTTTGCTTTACGAATAATATTTGATAAACAATTTAACATTTTATACGTTAATTATCTACTGTATTTTACTAATGCAAAGACATGTTATTTTTATCATTTAAAAAACTAATCAAATAATTGAAAAGTAAAAAGTAACTAGAAATATTTAGAGTACAAAGGTCTAACTGGACAGAATTTTAAAGTAGTTTTCTCTTATATAAATTGAACTGTTTAATTGACAGTATATTTTAAATCATTACTTAATTTCAATTTGCAAAAAATAACCTAAGACATAGGTTTGAAACTATAGGTTACTGTGATCATAAGAATAAATTCGAAAAAAACTGTATTAGTTAGCCAAATTGTATATTATTACAAAATAAAACAAAGAATAAAAATATGTTGCACTTAAGGCGACATTATAGAAGTGTAAACTTCGCTGCAATAATTCAAATACATAATAATTATTATAACAGTATTTGGATAAAAAATATTTAGGACAAATATTTGCAAAATGTAAAAAATGTGTTTTAAAATATTTAAAATAATGTTTTATTTCCTTTAATTTTATTAAATATTTTAATTTGTTTTTATTTTATTATTTAATAAATTCCCTTTGCACGAGCCCTTAAGGAAACAATACCTCACACGGTATTTTCAAAAGTGTGTCCCCAAAATCATGACACCGTAAAGCTACGAGCCTTTCATTCTCTAAATCATTTTTAATAACCAAGAACATATAATAATAAAAGTATATGAATAAAATGTTTATTCTGTTATAAATTTTATGTAAATTTATCAAAATAAAGACTTAAATATAAGATTTAGAGCGTGACAATTTCTTGCGAACGCTAATCGGAATATTAGTTATAGTTTGGTTACATTGTAGCCCGTGCATCACTGAGGGTGGCGACATTGTCATTGAAACGCGTTTGATGATAGTAAACGTATTTGTTGTGATATTTTGTGTCCAGCTTTTATTTTATCTAGTTACTTTCTCACAAGTCAAGCTCAATAGTTATTTATGGAATAAATCTGTTGAAAAATGTATTACAGACTAAGGAACCCTGTTTAAGGAATCAGAAATAATGACATATTTAAACATAAGCAACAGACGAGACTGGAACAAATCAAGAGAGAACAGGTCGTGAACAAAATTGAATGCTTCTACATCAATAACCTTATTAATCGGTTTACTTTATTACTTATGTATACCATGAGACCGTTATATAGCGTCAGGTCTATTTAATCATGAGATTGATTACACAGCCATGGATTGATTCATGTTAATAAACTACCATTTCTATAAAATTTTAATTTAAAAATTGTAGCACAAGTTAATATATCCAGAAATATTATTTTTGTAAGACGAAAAACCTGAGCTGTCTTACAAAACACACATAAATACTAAAATACCTAATTCGTTTTCTTAAAATATGTAAAACCTTACGTCGCCTTTACTATTTTATGCTGTGTGTGTATAATATATCTTGTAGATAATCTAGGGGAATCTACTATTTTAAAAGTAAAGGAAATAAATTCAGTTAGAAAGAGTTTAGACTATAAATAAACTATTAGCATAGTTTACAGTGGCACAAGAGATCTAATTTATCTGGAAGAAACCTTATTTAAACATTATTGTTCGTTCAGTTTCATTTGGCAAAATAAAACATAGATTAGTAGTAATTTGTTGTATTTGATACTAAATGTATCAATAAAGGTTTTATTATTCTATAGTTTCACCAGTTAAGAAACTTAAACTAGAAGACAATTATTTTATAAAACTTTTATATGTTTGTGGTTTTATTTAAGGATATTTTAGTTTTATATTTTCTTGTTGCATTACGTCACGAATGCCTTATTTATTTACAGGATGATAACATTTTAAGTTTGCATATACTACTTACCAAATTGTGTAAATGTATTATATATAATTAAAATATTGTTATATTTTGTAAAATCATTTTTATAGAATGTTTATCTAAACAAAGTTTCTCAAGGAACAATATAAATTAAAACATTAGTTCATGTGCCATTTAAAGTTATATTATTCTTTACAACTTTGGAAAAACCACTCCATGTATTTACTTAGTTCTTACTTAGTTATGGCATTTTGTAGTAAACATTTCTTCATTATTTATTTGTCATCATTTATTAAAGTGGACATCGTTTACTATTAATCTGTAAGTTGTTCAATTAGAAGATCCTGTTACTAGGAGAAAACAAATGGTTTGAGTATGGCAGACATGGTTTATTTATGTCACACATTAAACTTGATTTCAACACAGTTATAATATTATTTGTTAATTATTTTTGTTTAGTTATTGTTGTGTCAATAAAATACATTTTCATTATTTCCATGATTTAGTAACTGGTACTTTGAATACAGTCGTCGTACACCAGTGACCAAGAACATAGACAACAATGTTTTGACATTGGTAGTCTATCTCTGAAAATCAATAAATTGCATATGTATTTTTTTAATGGAACACTAATCGCATCAGCAAGGTTTCTGATATAGCCGTTTTTTTCAGAGACGGTTTAAAGTAAAATGATCAAATGTTGCATAGTGATAATTAGTGATTGCTTAAACATAGACCTTTTAAGTATGAATTATTGGATGTTATTTTTGGACTTAATGAGATTAACGAAAGCAAATTGTGAATGATGTATCTAGTTAAAGGCATTGAATTGACGAAGTACAATTATATGTTTTATTATTACGACAATTCTTCGAAATTGTTATTTTTTTTTTTAGAAAACTCTTTGAAAACGCTGCATGTTTTAAAATATTTTAAAAATAAAACAAGCATTTACATCCAAAACTTAAAAATCTTATTCCGCATTAAAATTCTTTATGTCTAACTATATTCGGTTTTGATTTTTAGGAAATAAAATTATATTTATATTGTATTAATACTCAAAATTGAAGTAGAAAAATTAAAACGAAAATTAGAATAAAACACTTAAAGATATCAATAAAAATACTTTTAAAGATCTAACCCGTTTTTTTCCATTAAAGAAAATCGTGACCCTAAATACTGTTGAATTATATTTGTTAGTAAATTATATTACAAAATCAATAATGCTTATTCTTTAAAAACCCAATTTGTGTTTACTTATTTTAAAATGAAAGCTTTTAAAAAAATTATATTAAAAACAATAATTTTACTAAATATTTGTTGATTCATTTGGAAAGGAATCAATATTAACTTTTAGGCCTACTTTTTTTAAAGACACATACAAGATACAAATAAGCTTTTATTGTGTATCAGGACAACATATGCAGATAGCCAGATAACACTGATTTAATAAACAGTCAAATATTTCTGTTTGGCTTTTTAATAACTAAACCGTTTAATGTATAAACTTGTGTTGCAGGCTACATAATTATTATTTTGCTTTCACATGATATTTTTTTATAATTATTGTTGTTTTTAAGAATGCATTACTTTAATTGTTGCTATAACAAATTAGTAATACATTTTTCAGAAGAATAATAAATATAATACATTTTATGAAAAAAAAAAATGTAAACCAACTTTTAAAGTATAAAAATTTTAATGTAAATAATATAACATATTTAAACCAAATTATAACAAATAAATAGTTTTGGAAATGTATCAATAAGTAAACCCTTATTTTAAAGAAAATCGTGATATAAAATAAGTAAAAAAAACTGAAGCAAAAGCTCTTTATATTAAATCTAAATAATAATTCAAATAAAATTCGACGAAATAAAAACTGTTTAGTCTAGTTACTAGCTCTAATGTAATGATTATTTTTAAATCCTGACAATTTAACTTGTAGTTTGACACTTTCTATAAGTTAAAATAAATATAAGATCTTACTTCTAACTGTAAAAAATTATTTATTGATTTATAGCGTAAAAACTCCACATAATAGGAAATTTAAGAATGTAGTTTACGTAGGCTAGTTTATAAACGAATTGGTGATGTATATCTTTGAATGTAACTCAGAATATTCAGTTTTCTTGCAAAATATCTTCCATTTATATTTCACATCTGCAAGCAGTTCTACGGTTAAAGGACTTGACCGACTTATAAGATCACTTCAAAGAGAGTGTAAAGATTGATTTTGCACAAAAGTTTGAGTAACGAGAAAGGTGTGTAGTTTATTACACGTGCATACTTCACATTTACAGTAAGGTGATTAAAAACGTGTGTGTGAGAATTAGTGTATTAATATTATTTTTAAATTAATATAAAAATATTTAGCAGCATATCTGATCTAATCCTGGTTGTATTTGCTTTTAACAATTAAGATAACGTATGAGCCACAGATGAAAAATTTAATTTAAGATTTTAGTCATAAATTATACCATTTTCCAATCGTATAGAATATAGGTGGTTTTTAAAATTATGAATGAATTAAACCCATCATTACTGTTTATGAGACTACGTAATAATTTGAAAATTTATATTTTCCATGCGACATAATTATTATGCTTGATTTGAAATTAAAAAGCTATACTTTTATTTGTGAAATAGGTAGTTGAGATTATTGGTTTACTCTATTTTTAATGTACAGCTAGACGGATTAACTCAGCACTTGACATTATAAGTAATGCTCTCCATGGAAATATATTAAACTTATATACAGTTTAACAATACATTTACTTCATTTAAATCAAAATTTATATATACTTCTTATTAACTAAAATTTCCAATACGATTATATCATAAATACTGAAAAATTCTGGAAATTTCCTTAGATTTATATGCCGGTAGTTCTAAGCGTTATCAGATTAAATAGCTAATAATCCATTACATAACTTTCCATCATTCATTCTTCAATAAACATTGTTGCAGTCCTGGTAATTACTATATTACGATAGTTTGTAGTACTATCGTAATCCGAATGACTACTATCATCGTATTGACCTGAAACATTACTATGTAATTTTATTATCACTAGTGGACCGGGCAATGCTTCGCTATTGCTTGATTTACCTAACCTAAAATTATATTCAGTTTTTGATCCAAATCAGTTGTTGATCAAAATCAGCTGTTGATAAAAATCAGCAGTTTTAAGCTTTTCATACGAACAGCTGTTTTTTGTGCCCCTGATAAAATCAAAAGAAATCTTTCTTCTTCTTCCTTAAGATAACCTTTCATAAGATTAACATGGCAACTTTGAGGGCCACTGGGGCGAAGCCCTTAGCATACATTGAGCTCATTTTAAGGGAAGCACAACTTCAGAGTGAGCTCTGTAAAATGACACCAAAAACATCAAAATCGGTTAAAAACTCTAGGAGGAGTTCTACTCACAAAATAACCCCTAGCAAATTAATTATGTATAGATAGATTATCGGTGCTAGTACTATCATTAGTAAAAATATGATTAGGGAGAAAATTTGTTGTAAAAAAACAACTTATTTATAAGTTATCATGCTAAGTAAATATTTTTATTATAATTTAATAAAATTATATCCAAGGTATACTATTTCTTAAAATATTTTAACAATAAAATGATTTTATATTTTGTTATTGTAAATGTTTGAAACATATAAAAACATGTTTGTCAGTATTTTATATTATTATAAAGGTAAAAACTTGAAACATTTTAGATGTATTTATAAGTTAAGGTAAATACACCAAGTGCTCTTACGAGAACTCTGTAAGTGATGAAAACAAATTCTTTTAAAAATATTCACAATTCGATAAACAATTTATTACACTTTACGTGCTGTTGAAAGTCTATTGGACCACGTAGTATCTACGTGCTCTGATGTTTATTGGAGACGTTACGCTCTTTGAGGGGCTTAGTGTGCTCTTTGGAAAAGCAGAATTCTCTTTAAGAAAGGATGTATTTTGTACAGAAATATAATTCAAGTGTGTTGTAGTTATTATCTAGATAACGTATAAAAAGATATCTTAAATAACTATCCAGTTCAACAAATAACTATAGAATAAATCATTAAACTGCCAACTAATTACAGACAATAAATCAATAAATGATCAAACTATAGACTAAAAATTAATACAACTTTAAACCATCAATCGTTAAATGGCCAACTATCTGTATACTATAAGTCAGTAAATTAAAAAGCAACTAGTTATCTTAATATATAAGGGGCTTTGCAGGGTTAAATGACCGACTGAAATAGTATCAACTTAGAGCAACAACTACTTCAGATACACATACACAAATTTAAAGGTAGATTTTTATGGGATAAGAAAGGATTTTGAAAAAATTTTATTTTATAGTGAAAATTCGGGAGTTTACTTCCAGCACTATATCAGAAGAAACAGCTGTTCGAATCAAAAGCTTAGCAACGCAAGTTTGTTTACATTCGTTACCATAGCAACCATATTAGCAAATTTGGATTCAGTTTATATTCTTCACAACCAAGTCAATTTTATAAAACTGTAGGCCTATTTGTTAAAATTTTGATCTATATAGTCCTACATTAATATAATATATCAAATCAGAGATACAAATATTATCGTTTATTTACTTTCTATCTCATATTGATAAGGCAAAGAATAACAAAGAAATGGCCTAAGAAAAAGACAATGATTGCCAATTGCAGTTGGCTGAAACTGCAGTGGTTTACAAGAAGTTTTAATTCTTGTTCTTGGAGTTGTTTGAATTTATGACAAAACTTAATCTGTCAATACAATTAAGACTGTCTTAGCAAGATTGCAATTATTTTAAAATAATTAATTAAAATTAGAAAGAAAGTATATAGAAATATTTATATGGACAGTATTTGAAAGTTCCATAGCAGGCTAATTAATTTTAAATTACATTATGTGTTAAAGACCACATTTATGTTTTGTGTTCTAGACAGGTTAACACATTTTGCATTATAATCAAAAATATCCTAGATATGTATTAAATATTAAAAATAAAACTAGTGAAGACATTAATACCAAATTTAATGACTGTAAATAAAGTTCATTCTACTTAATATATGCATTATTTCATCGCTATTACCTAAACTGTATGTTTTTGGTTCGAGATTATGGGTTTATATCTGAGGCAACGCCAAGTACATAACAAGCTATCAAACAACATTTTAGGTACAAGTTATGAACCACACTTTTTATTCTAGTGCACTAGTATCACAGTAACACTTAATTAATCAAATTAAATTATACATTTTTCTACAGATTTTAAACGAGATTTAACAGATGCGCGACTGTGCTGCTATCAGTTGGGAAGCAGCTGAACCTTTTGAGTTGTTGAAAATTTAAAGTACTTCAAGGCATTGTTTACGTAGTGATCGCAAAAAAAATCGATGTTGAGATTTTTTGGGAATATCCGTTTATCTGTATGTATGCAAAGCTAGAGCGAAAACTATGCGATCGATTTCAAACAAATTTGCAACAGACATGTCAAGTAGGCCTGTATAGCTGCACGAAAAACGGTTTTAAAAATTTTGTAAAACAACCCCCTTGTAACCATAGGCGCTCCCGCACCCCGTGTGTATGATATACACTGTTTCTAACAGTCTTACCCGAACCAAAACGCCGGGCTTGACAGAGCTTAGGCTTCGCTGTACCCCCGAATTATTTTTATAAAATGTGTTATATTGTACGGAAAACCAATCTAACCCAAACGTAAAGTTCAGCCCGAGTCCAATCCGAACTTAGTAAAAATTAAAATTTTGGCTAACATTAGGCTCGGCCGTAACCCATGCGTATGATATACGTAACTACATAACCGACCAAAATGTAACGTAATGTTTCTAAAAACTCAAACAAGTTGTATTCGGTCTAACTCAACCCCGGGGGTCACCCCTCCCCCAAATTTTGCAACAAAATTTCGAAAAAACGGAAATGTTAATGTTTTTAACGGAGGCTTAAGTGCAAACGAATTCTAAAATATATTTCGTACACGCAGGCAGCTATTCAGCACCGTCGTGATTAGAGCTATTTCCCCGCAACGGAATTTCTCCGCAATGGTTATTAATATAAAATTCACTCAACTCAACTTAAGGCTCTGCTGCATCCCGTGCGTATGATATAACTGTTTCTACCGGTATTTTTCAAACATAAGGCTCTGCCGCAACTCTTACAAACCGTAACTAACCGAACTAAATATTTGGCTTACCTAACCTTAGGCTCTGCCGCACCCTTGTGTATGATATACGTAATTTCATAACCAAACATAACCGAATCCGCCTGTATTACTTAACGTTAAAACTTTCTCTATCTAAAATTTGTTTCAATATAAAGTCTATATATGTTTGTCGGTAGACACGGTAGCTTAGTAATACAATCACGGATTTAGCTTTTACATTAAAATTATCAATAATTACTCTAGGTTGTGTACCGTTTATTCGATTAGTTATTAATAAAATGTTTTATAACGCGTTTCTTTTTACTCGATACTTTAACACTTCTACGACCTTAGACTATGCCTCACCCTTGATTTACATTAAAACTTTCAATAATAATTTTCTTTTCTAAATCATTTACTAGCACGATTATACTTAACGCTTTCCCCCGAATTTTGTTGAACCAGCATTCTGGACTTGCTAACTAACTAACATTTCTGTACATTGTTATAAAATCGACACCCCAGCTATATGCTGACCAGACATTCCAATAGTTAGCAAATGTAATGTAAATCTTTTACAAATTTGGTGGCCCAGAACTATCCGATCTTTTCCGAACTAAAAACTTAGCTTCGCTGTACTCGTGACTGTTTATTCTGTACAAACCCCGCTTAGATTGTACTTTGAGGTTATGTTACAACTTCAATTATTATTATAATTACTTGCCCGAACCTAAGGCTCTTCCGAGTCCAGCCGAACAACACTTAGTCGAACTAAAAATTTGGCTTACCTAACCTTAGGCACTGCCGCAACCCATGCGTATGATATACGTAATTACATAATCAACCAAAATATAACGTAGTGTTTCCTAAATTTCTAAAAAGTTATACTTAAACAATTTAAGAAATAATTATTAACACTTTATTTAAATTACTTATTTATATTTAACGAAGTCACTACATATAACATAACATAACGAATAAGTACACAAATCACATAATTTCCAATAGTCTTTCAGCATCATATTCTTCTTGTTCCGCATTTTCGTCATCGCTCCGTCCGTACAGTTCCCCTAGTCCTCCTGATGCGTATCCATCATCATCGCTGTAGTCGGTCCTTACTTGTTCGTCCCCATGTAGAAGACTTCTTATTAAATGCCCGTGACGAACGGAACTTAAAGCTGTTACTCTCTCTATACCTCCATCATAATTTGTTGCAATATATAACTGCCATTCGTTTTCCCGACGATATGGAAACTTCATTACAATTTCCAACTTCACTCTTACATCAAAACTTCCGATACTGATTTTATGTTTTACATTGTTTATTAGCACGATTATACTTAAAACTGTTCCTCGAATTTTGTAGTTTAAAACTTCTAACTCATTCACTGCGTAGCCTAAATCTCCTAAAATGAACTCCCCTAAAACATGTCGCTTAAGTAAAATATCTTTTATCCTTAAAGGCACAACAAAGACGTGAACGAGCATTCTGAACTTTAACTGACCAACATTTCTTTACATTGTTTTAAAATCGACACTCCATCTAGATGCTGACTAGACAATCCAATAATTAGCAATTGTAAAACTTTACACAAATTTGGTGACCCTGCCGGTGGGAGGGGAGCCGCCATCTTATACGCCATTTTTTCCGCCATCTTGTCGCTGCCATCCGTCACGAATCAGCAGAAATTTATGTTAGCATGTGTAACAATGCCGAGTCGGCAGAATTGCATCCGTTGTACTGTCAAATGAATTCGCTGATTCTCTACTAGAAAGCGCTACCGACGGATGGGGTGATAGTTCGAAGATTCTCTACCAGAAAGCGCTACCGTTGAAACCTTGTAAATATAAATTACATTTAATTTCTTCTTTTTTTTACAAAGTTTTATTTATTTCCCCCTAATAATCTCACTTCTATATATCACATGGGTTATTTTTTATATTACTGTGATATTACCTAATTGTGCTTACAAGTGCGACTTAACTGTTTCAAAATTTTTGGGTTTGAATAGCAAATATATTGAGTCATTTCATTTTTTTTTCGTAACAAGATTCAACAAAGAAAGAAGACGACCGCGCTAACCACTGTCACACCGTTCCTAAGTAGTATATAGTTCAGGAGATAATTCTCAATTTACGAAAGATCTTTACCTAAATTTCCGAACCTCATTTGAGCGCTTCAAGTCGCCTAACATTAATTGATTTTGTACATGATTATGCAGTTATTTTCTCGTTCTGAATATATTTACTTAAAGAGGACCAAAATGTTCAGTCGCGTAGTTTTTAATAAGTGTGTAGTCAACTGGAAAATTCATATTGCACACATAAAAGTACGTATACACACGAACCCATAACAATTCGTAGACACCTGTGTCGAATCTCTTTTATCTGTACATAACAGAGAACTAAATCCATGCTCGCTTCGCTCACCGACGCAGCTATCGCAGTGTCTTTATTGGCGGTCAATAGACGTTCGCTGGCGTATTTTAAATTTATTCTTTTAACGATCGGCTTTGAGCTCTGACTCTACAATCATCAACCTCTACGGTCTGCAAAATACCACTACGGTAACCTGTCTCACGCAACTAGTTTGTCTTATCTATCTAGCCAATTTGACCAGAAGCATGTTCTCGTGCTTTTTCAAAACTTTAACGGGGTTTCTGTATCCATAGTACTGTGCACGGTATTATTGTACGACTTTACTATATTCGGTAATAGATCGACCAACTCGTATCTGCCACGGGCCGTAAATTCACGCAACATTCGATTTTTAAGGTACGATTCAACCTTTCCACTATGACCGGTCTGGAAATGTTTCATTTTATGATTATAAAATATCGATTCCAAAGCGGTCACTACGTCTAACCCAGATTTCGACTTTATAGACACAGGAAAAATATTTAGGTTAGCATACGAGTCTAGGCTATTTACTAACCAAACCCAAACTACAACAATAATAATACCTTGGAGATACATAACGTTATTTAACCTAGCGGACATTAGCGGACATTACTTATTAGCCAAACCCTGTTTTGACAATGACCACGACAACGACAATGACGACAAAGACAACGACGACAAAAACGACGACGAAGTTAACGACGACCACGACAAAAACGACGACGAAGTTAACGACGACCACGACAACGACGACAAAAACGACGACGAATTTAACGTTGACCACGACAACGACGACAAAAACGACGACGAAGTTAACGACGACCACCACAAAAACGACGACGACATCAACGAAAACGACGACGACAAAAACAGCGACGACCAAGATGACGAAGCGACGCTACGAGAACGCGATGAGAACGGGAGAGAGACCGTTTAACTCAACAACACATCTCAGATGTAGTCCCATAAGACCCCAACACAGCCTAGCCTTATGCTATGGCGACACCACTAACCGTCGACGAGACCTATGCCTAAGTTCTCAACTAACCTAAAATATACTACTTCTATTGGTTGCACAACAAATAGCCTAGAAGACCATGGTTAGCTGTTTTCTAACCTAACCTAAATATGATACATTATCATAATCTATTTGTGTGTGTGTGTGTGTGTGTGTGTGTTTGTAGGACGTATCACACGGGGAGATTTACAAGTACGCACAACACGTAACGGGGAGGCAAAACTAGATGGGGAGATCCCGTTACGTCCAACCAATATTTTCAGCGTATAAACCGGTTTTTCGGTCTTTAGAGCATATTTCACTACTTTTCTCAAATCCTCCTCGTTTGACATGCTGGGATACAAACACACTATACACTCCTACTTACAATTGGTATTTGTAGGCTGCGCTGCGATCGCTCGTATTCGCACGGCATCCACTCTTAGTCGCATATACGGGGAGTTGACTTCTTTTGTTAATATTTAGACAAAGTCTAGAAGGTTTTTTGCTGTTAGTCGGAAACTCAATATTTGTTTGCTATTGTTTGTAGTTAGAAAGTGATGGTTCAGTCATTTTCCTTTCGTTCAGTAGCTCAGAGCCCTTATTATTAGGAAAGTTTCGTTTTTAACCGTTGTATTCAGTCAATATATTCTTTTTTATATTTTCTTTATATTTGTTTGAATAATTATTAGTATATTTCTGTATGATTTTCTTTAATAAATTAATTTTAATTTCATACATATACAGGGGTGCTGAAAAGTCTGGAGACGGTTTAATATTTCGTATTTAAGGGAAATTTGAAGGTAGCTGTGATTGAGGAACCTACTCTATGTAAAAATTCTATTTTATTAAGATTTCAAAATATTTATCCACCATCTTGAATACAACTTTAATTTTTTAAATGGGAAGGTGGTCATGTGATACATTATTTCGATGTAGAATTTCAAGAGAAAACCAACGGTGAAATTTGTACATCTATATCTTTAACCGACTAAAAATGGCGGCCAAAAACCAACAAAGTCGTGTTTTCCGATGTTGTTCTATTTTGCTGTACTATTTTTGTTAAATATTAATTATTATTCTTTTTTGATTTGTAATTAAATAAGCTTTCAAACGATATGCTACACAATGCTATTTGGGAGTATTTAAAATTTTTGAGTTACAGCCATTTTGATTTTTTCAAAATTGATTTCGAGTGGTTCAACCATATACGTTGTTTTTAAAGCAGCATGACGAAACTATTTTTTGTAGTTCGTGTTGGTCATTGTTTTATATTTTTCTACACACACGATTTTTGTATACAAAACGAATCAAACAAATAATTTGTTGATCACATTCACGGCAGTATGAGCTCATATCCCTTTGCTTTCCC
>JAGFPH010004415.1:97637-120037 GCA_018207615.1 Philaenus spumarius | reverse complement strand
GGCCTAGACTTAAAATTACTTTCTAGGCCTAACCTAACGATAATATCTGAACTTAAATTGATGAACCAAAACACATTCATTGCCATAGCAACCAATTTGATAGCGCTTTTTTGTTACTCGTATTTTAAGTTTGTCATTGCCATGTGCCATAGAAACCAATTAATAACACTTTTTTCGTTACGTATTAGATTTTCTATTTGTTAACACCTACCAAAACTCGCGTTAACGAACTTCGTTCCAAAAAATTGTGATGCAATTGAGGAATCAAATCAATTTCATTTCATACACTTTGTCTCACAAATAAGGCGATTAATGCACAAGTGGCCCTAACTCCAGATAGTTTTGAGAAAATCAACTTAAAAGATTTCTTCAAAAAACAGCATTTTGTAATTAACTAATGGATTTTTATTTGAAAATTTGTATTCATATTATCTTTACTACTAGCTTTTATAGTAAAAATATTAATTTTAAAAAACTATTTTTTATTTTAAAAATGTGGCTTAGGCCGCATGTGCATTTTTTAAATTTTCAAATTCCATAGATCTTGTGGGATGGGCCATTTGTTTTTCAGATTTGGATGTATTAACAATACTTTATTACAGAACTATTATAAGAAAATTGTGTTATAATTATTTTTATGAAAATTATACATTTAAAAAATATGAAAGCTAGGTACAAATAAAATAAAGAATAAATTTAATAAAATGTATTAACGGTAGGTAAAAAGTAATTATTTAAGTATTCAAATATAACATTTAAATGTTCATCATCTTCACTTTCTTCTCCAGTAAGAAGACCATCATCGACAACTTTGGCGGAGCTGAATATATTTTTTATAAAAGTCATGTTTGACTGGAGGTATTATAAAGTCTAATAGGCAAATCATGTCCTTCTTTGCTTCATATATTTTGCTTCCATTTGAGTAAAGTATTTTCAGGATTTGGTTCTGTAACTCTTTTTTAACATTTACATCAGGAAATAAAACACTACAGTCATTTGAAATAACTAATGTGTGGTTTCAAGTACTCATACCTGGGCGATTCTACAGAAAAGCGTCAATGTAATGTCCCTGAGGTGTGCAGGCCTTATTTAATTATATTTATGTAAAAAAAATTTACTATTAAATTAAAATATTTATATATAACCATTTTCACATAAAATCATAATTTTATTAAATTAATTTTTTATAAAAAAAAAAATTATTTTCCCAATAATCTTCATTCCCCTGCTTTGTCCCGGTATGATATATTTAGCTTTAATACTAGATATTCCAAGTTTAAATTCTAAATATGTTGATCAATACTACATATTGTATTTGTTATACATTTAACTATTATTTCACAAATTATAATTTATACCAATTAAAAACATGTTGTCCTAAAAAAAAGTCCTGTCCTTCTTTAAATTTTCATTCCCCTGCTTATATTTGAATTTGCCGCCATGAAAAGAAGAAGACAGATGTTCTAGTTTTGATGAATATAATCTGTGAACACAACCTATGCCTTGTTTTAGTTGATGGTGAAATAGCCATTTTGGTTTACCAGAGTGGATTAGTTCAGTGCTGTTCTAAAAAGTTTACAAGTTTGGTTTTATTGCTGTTCATTCCCCTGAGTGATATAACTGGGTAAGTACTCATTATACTTTATTTGTGAATCATGCATTAAAAGTGGAATAATGAACATTGTTCTTGTAAGTGATTGAAGTTTTTAACCTGTATTATGTTTTGGAGGGAAATCTATCTAACCATATTTTGTTCATCCCCCTGCCATATTAGTGACAGGGGAATGAATTAAAAACAGGGGAATGAATAAGTAATATTTAACATGGTATTTAATCATGTTTTTATTTAACATGTGGCACCGATTATCATAGTCTACCCGGAACACTGTAAAATAAAAAATAAATATTATAAAATAGGCTACTAAATAATGCAAATCAATTTATCCTAACAACCTCTGCGGTTGTTAATATAAATAGACGTGCATAGATCTTGGCCCCTATTTCACCAGTGATGTCACAGTAAGTCTAAATCCACTGTTTTTTTTAGGTGGACAGATTATGGGCCCGAAAAAAAAGTTATCAAGAGAGGAAATGCTTTTGAAAAAAAGATTAAAGGAGAGAGAAAGGTATCAAAAAACTAAAGAAGATCTGATAAAGTATCAATTGCAAAAAGAAAAAGAAAGGAAAAAATATGAGAATAAAAAGAAGAAGAAGCAAGTTAAGTGTGTTAAGGACATGACACAGAGGGAATTACGTTTAAAAAGAAAACAATGGAGAAAGAACTCTCTGAGATATATAAAAAACAAAAAACTTAAACAGCAAAATGTTATGCCAGAGAGCCCTCCTCAATCTGACGAACCTATTGAAGAAGTCTTGCCTGGTCCAGTAGAACCTACTGTACAGTCTTCACAAAAAAGATCCGGAAGAAAACAAATCCGTAGAGATAGAAGCAAAATTATTCAAAGAAATAAAAAATTACTGCTTGAAAATTCTAGACTTACAACATTAATGGAAAGATACAAAAAAAGATGTTACAGATTGACAAAATCAGCTTCTCAAACTAAAGTTAATGATACACCACGGACAAAAGTAAAACAATTAATGAAAACTAAAGATAAACAGTTAGTTAAGAGGCGCCTGCTGTTTGGTGTTGCTTTGGAACACCAATTAAAATCAAATTTTAATAATATTGCCAGTTCTAAAAAGAAAAAAGCGTTTGTTGCCTCAGTTATGGGAGACTCTGTAGTTTTTAAGAAATGTAAAGTTGTAAATGAACTTCGACAAATCTTCACTAAACGGTTGATAACGAAACCTACAATAAAAACTATCGTAAGGAAACGCCAACATAATCTCCTAATAGCAAAATATAAATTAGATATCAAAAATTTTTTGGTAGATGATGAACACACTAGATTGGCACCTGGTAAAAAGGATTGCAAAACTGTAAAAAAATAAAAAACAAAAAAGGTATTTGAACGATTCATTGAGAAACCTATACAAAAAGTTTATTAGGGCTGTACCATATACATTATGTTATGCTCTCTTTTGTAGATTTCGGCCATTTTGGATTTGTTACCAAAAACCCAGCGAGAGAGACACTTGTCAGTGTATGGTTCATGCAAACATGAGCTTTGTCATATCAGCTCTTCGCAAAAATAAAATCATAGATGCCAATACTCCTAAACAGTTGGCTGAAGGGTTATGTTGCAATAGTCAATATAGTGTTTCTTGTCTGTTACGGACTTGCAACTTGTGTAACTCGAAAAACATATGTTTTAATGAGTTTGACGGAAATCTGCAAATTTCCTATTTTCAATGGAAGAAAAAAAAGAAGAGTACAAAGATAAACATGGTAACATTAAAAAGGTCATGCATACAATCAAATTTTAAAAAACTACCAATACTCTCAGCCTTGTCAATGAATTAGATGGTCTTCTTACAAGATTTATGAAACACGAAGGCATCATTTTCAACCAGTACGCACAATTGAAATTAATGAAATTAAAAATGGAAGAGAATGAAGCTCTAGTCCATATGGACTTCAGCGAAAATTACTCGATGAAATATTCATCCGAGATTCAAAGCTTTCATTTTGGTGGCAGCAGGAAACAAGTTACACTGCACACAACATCTTTATCATTCAAAGAGAGTAGCAATGGCCCTTTGATGACAAAATCATTCTGTACATTTTCTGACAATCTTACCCATAGCCCAATTCAAATAATGGCCCACTTGACACCTGTGTTGCAGTATCTCAACCAGATGAAACCAAATTTAAAAACTATCAACTTTCTGTCAGACAGTCCCTCGAACCAATACCGTAATAAGCTCTTATTTTATATATTTTCCCACCTGATCAAAGAAGAGCTTCCAAACCTCAAATACTCTACATGGAACTATTATAAGGCAGGCCATGGGAAAGGCATGCCAGATGGAATTGGTGGTACGGTAAAGCGAACTGCGGATCGATTGGTTGCGCAGGGTACTGATATTGATAGTTTAGATATTTTAATTTCATCTCTCAAAGAAAATCTTAGAAGAATTGAAATTTATGTTATCACAGACCGTAACATTTCAGCAGTACAGCAAAAGATTTTATACAAAGATGTGATTCCTTTTACAGGCAGTATGAAAGTGCACCAGATAGTTCATGATCTTCAAAACACACCCAGCACTCTACACATGAAGTCGATGAGCTGTTTTTCATGCTTGTATCAGAAGCGTGTGCAAACGCTGACAATCAACTGCGACCATTACAACATTGGCACTCTTGAATACATTTCAGGTATGTAGTTCTATTTAATAATATAGTAACTACTTTGATGTATTATCTACCTACTTTAATTAACTTCTAGTTTTATATCAATTTCAAAACGGTTTCTGTTATGTAAAAGTAAACAGTAAGTAAAAGACACAAATATAAATGGCAAGTCGTAATTTACCGGTTGTTAGATGAGACTGAAAAGATAAGTAGGTTAATTTGGTAACTTAGCCCTTTGCTTAACAAGTTATGAAATTATGTTTTATCCTAAAAGCTGTCAATTTGAAACAAATAATTTTAACATAGCCTTTAAACTACACTGAGTGTTAGTTAAACCTGTAATATTGACCTTTCAATATTTAAGAATGTGTTGTGTTTCAGGTGAACAAAATGCACAGCCCTCTACAGTGAAAGATTGCATTACAGAACCAGAAGTGGTGATTGAAGAGTCGGTAGGGGAAAAGGGAGAAGTCTACTGGAAAGACGTTCAACCAGGCAAATTTGTTCTTG
Organism: Philaenus spumarius; assembly: GCA_018207615.1. Taxonomy (NCBI): domain Eukaryota; kingdom Metazoa; phylum Arthropoda; class Insecta; order Hemiptera; family Aphrophoridae; genus Philaenus; species Philaenus spumarius. Next base: position 115,266 of record JAGFPH010004415.1, on the reverse strand, counting down.
TAACATTTGAAGCAAGTGATAGCAGTAAGGTATACAAATATGTATGCAGTGTGCTTAAAAAGGACAATGAAGATGGTGATGTTGTTGTTCAAGGGCTAAGACTGAGTAATGAAAGTGGTGATGAATTTATTGTTCAAGATGAAGAAGATGTATCAAGTGTTATGTTTACATCAATCTTAGAAATTCTCCAAGAGCCAAGAGTGTTGCTAAAAAATCGACGTATTGTTTACAAATTCCCAAGCCCAGTGGATGTTTTTGAGAAGTCTTAAGAAATCTAAAGTTAATTTGTCTCTTTTTAAAACTACTATATAGGTAACTAATGTAAGTAGTATTAAATATCGTTGGTTTGCTGGAATATAAATGATAGAAGTAATTTTTGTTTTACTTTTCATTCCCCTGTCTTTGACTTCATTCTCCTGTTAGATTAAAATTTAAAAACCCAAATTATAGGTCAACAGAGCCTCTACGTGCTTGGAGCAGTCAAGTACACTATAAAAATAACAATCTTTAAAGATTATGGGAGTAAAAAAAATATATACAAGATTTTTTGCTCCCAAAAATTATAAACTCAAATCGACGCTTTTCTGTAGAACCGCCCACCTATGCCACTAGTCATTCTACTTTTTGTTTTTCGTCAGTCAATTTATGGTAGGTAATATTTTGCTCCAAATTTTTCAAGGTAACAAAATTATTAAGAAACGCAGTCTGAATATCATGATGCACCAATTCATAATAATTGGGTGATTCTCCAGAAAAGTACAGATCATTGTCACTAGTGAATTTATAATGGTAATAGATTAAAGTCTTCAGTTTTTAAATAATAAATATTTCCCTAATAATATCATCTTAATGCTACAATAATAATTAAACATCAATAATCAAGATTTATTGCAAACAATCTGACCACAGGAGGTGATAAGTCACTTCTGTGGACTGTCACCATCTATAGCTTCATATGTTTTTGCTTTATATTCTAATCAAATACTAAATTAAAAAAACTTCATAATAATAATGCATTTCCTTCCATATAGCTTTTTATTTAATTGAATTAGAAAATAACTTATTTCTGTTCCCAAAACCTTCATCAGTTCTGTGGACAGTTAGTTTTTAGTTCAAATAATGACCACCAAGCAGCACTGAATCACTGTCTGTATCATTTGGGGAAGAAGGAGTAGTGATGCGCGATTGCGAGATGTTTATACAATCGAGATAATTGCCATCGGTTAAAATAACAATCGAGTCGCGGTGTTCGATTGTTCAAGTCGATTGTGCCGCCCGATGCTTAGCTAACGATGCACGGTCTCTCTCTCTCTTGTTAAGTGTTTCTTGTGTAAAACACATAATCGAGTGAGTTTTGTTTTTTGCTGTTGTATTTTACTGATTGGTAAGTGTCTACTATTTGGTTGTCAGAACGAAATCTTTTCAAATTGATACATGTTATCGGTAATGGACTACAATGAACAAATTAACACGTTTTTTGCCCCGGAAAAAACAAATAAGGTAAAAATAAGACATATTAAGTTCATATTTTGACCGTATAGGTTAGGAAATTACAGTGAAGTAAATACAGATAACACAAGTTAAATACATACTGTAATCGTCCAGGTTAAGTAAATTCTGTGTAGTTTTGTTAGATTTAATTTTAAATACATAGTGACCTAAAGAAGTTTATGAATAATTCTGCAATTAATAATAATTGTTGTTAACATATTAAGGCCTGTTTCAAATTTTATAATTTTGTCGGTGTACACATTAATAAACTGTTTGTATATTTTTTAAATGTTCAATAATTATTGAAATCATAGTCCTGCTTATAATCGAACTTTAGTATTATTTTCGCCGTTGTACAGTTGACCAATTGCTTTGAATAAAGCATGTATGTATTTAAAATTAAAACTTATCAAAATTCTTATGTATTGAATTCTTATGTAAGAATTTAAACTTACTAATTCTTATGTAAAATTTAAAAATTAAATAAGAATTATCACCCTATGAATGTTTTCATTTATTATAAATCAGTAGGATGAAACAATTCAGTTAGCTCAGTAATATGAAACCATTGAAACAATCCAGATGATTCATCTGGATGAAAAAAAAACCGAATTGGTAAAAAAACAACCGGACGATTCGTTGGTTGTCCCATCACTAGTTGCTTCACCTTCGCCAAATCTCTTCACGTCTATCATTCAGGCCCTGCAGTTGGACACCATCCTGTAAGTTGCTCCGCTTACAAAAAAAAAAAAAAAAATAAAAAAAAATAATAATACCATTATTAAAAGACTTTACTTTATTTTTTATCTCGGGTTGTAAGTTCTATGACCTAATTCTATAAATGTGAAGAGGGTTGGTTTAGGCTAATCAACCTAGACAATTAAGAATTAACCTTTAACATTTTATTCAAATATGTTTTAGCAAAGAAACAAATCAAACATACATTTATACAGTTACAAAATTTAATCATTCAATAATTTATAAGAGAGCATGTAGTCTTAAGTAAAAAAATATTTAAGTACACATCTACGTACCATGGATTTTTTATGTATTCAAAACACGGATAATAGAAATACCGCAAGGGTTCTAATAAATAACAAATTACAGAGCTCTATTAAATCCCAACAAGGTTCACGTAATAGCCAAAACCTTAATCTTGAAAAGTCTGTCGCACGGGGAATTAGACAAAAACTGTTAACGAATAATGCCATTAGTACTAAAGCTGACAAAGGTAATTCAATGGTGATAATGAATGAAAATGATTACTACACCAAAATAGCTAATTACTTTGATGAGAATAACATCGAAAAACTCAAAAGGGACCCAACAAAGAAATATAGCAGTGAAATTAATAAATGCATAAACTCATGCACACAGTTATTCCCAAAAGAGGATGCCAAGTTGTTCAACCAAAAGGCACCAAAATTCCGTGGATTACAGAAAGTGCATAAAAAAGATACACCCATCAGCAGTGTTACCAAACGGTGGGGTTTTCCCCGAATTCGGGGAATTTGAAGGGTCTGTGGGGAATTTTCGGAGAATGGTAAAAGGTGAAGAATTGGTGGGGGAATTATACCTTAGGCAACTAATATGTAAATAATCAACTTTTGGGCTAATATTATCAACAAATTTTATATTTTACACTATTTATGGAGAGCAAAATACAAATCTATAAAGTGTACTTATGCTGCGTTCTTTTGTATGTATTAATAAATACAATACACTGTACATACATCAAACATATTAATAAGGCTGTGCTTGGATGTCGATATTTTTAGAATTCGAGTAATCGAGTATGTATTACTGTAAAGTAAAGATAAAGCATAAAGAAAGAGCATACTGGACGATAGTTTTGTTTGGTTTTGGTTTAGTTAGTATGTTATGTAACTAAAGTAACTGTAAAACCAGCAGACTAGCATTGTTTGAGATTATGTGTGTGAAATAGTTGCAGTAGTAGTGACTTATTCTAACTCTAAATTCTAATTTTAAACAAACTATTGTGTAAATCGTTGTTTTTTTTGTAGACAGTGTGTATATTGAAAACAATTTTGTGTTAACTAACATACAAACCCAACCCTAAGTTGTTTAGAACAGTGAGTGTGAATTGTGAAAATCGTTGTTCTAGGCTAGGTCAGTAAATATACTAAAGCATATTTATAAACTACCGTAATCAAACCATAATTAATTGTTATATTGGGCAACGCTGTACAAAGGCTAGGGATATTTTTGAAATGTCAAGTAAGCCAGACATAAGGACTTTTTTTAAGAAAAGAAAATCTGAGATTGTAATTACTGAAGCGACTGAGCCCGAGACTCTACACAGTGACAGCCAAATTTTAATTATTAATAAACCAAATAATGTACCTACAGAACATACCTATTGTATACCTCAAGAACATCCAGAAATAGCATCAACTTCAAATTTTCAGCCTCCAGATATTCAAACAACTGAAATAATTGTCCAAGGAAAAGATTCGGCTTCAAAATGTAACGCATTGAAGAAACCAATTAAAAAAATCAACAGGTGGAAAGCGGAATGGTTGGAAATAAAGGAATTTAAAAGTTGGTTAAAGAAAAGTGAAAAAAAGCGAAATGAGCAAGATCTTTGTGAATGTCGGATTTGTGAATTTACACTATTGGCCCACAAATCTGATCTTCTGTGACACTTACGTAGTGAAAGACATTTATTTAACAGCAGACAGATAAGCAGCAACAGTGTGAAGAATATGGAGGATTTTGCTCATGGCAGTAGCAGCTTAGTGAAAAGATCAGAGTTAAAACTTGTAGCTTTTTTAGCATCACGAAATTTACCATTTTCTTTAATGGATGATATGTCATCTCTCTGTTCAGACTTGTTTCCAGATTCAAGTACTGCACAAAATTTGGCTACACACAGAACAAAAGCTACAAACATAATGAAATATTCATTAGGAAACAATTTTAGTGAAGATCTTTCGCAAAATTTACGCCCTCCTGGAAGCTTTTATTCTCTAATATTAGATGAAACCACTGATGTGAGTTCAACGAAGCAGCAGTAGCGGATTTACCACTAGGCCGACTAGGCCGCGGGTTGCAGGGGGGCCGCACGGGGTCCAAATCCTAGATCTGCTCACTTTAATTTTTTGCAGCGTCAAGCCAATTCGGTGCGTGTGCAAGCATATTTGCAAAAATTCGCCAAAAATAGTAATTCTATCCCAATCTAAAAGTGTTGCATAACTTTATTTTAGAAAAATGTTCAAAGAATTCATATAAGCAATTAAAAATTTTATTGATGTAAAATTGTAAAAGTTATTAGGCCAAGAAACAAAAAATGTTCAGTAACGAAAGGAAAAGTTCAACTTTAGGCCTTCATAACTATTTGTAAACATGTTTTGTAATTGTACGATATTTTTACTCTGAAATACCATAATTTTCAGCCTTTGGTACGATATTTACTTGTACAAATCTGGCAACGCTGCGTCAGATGTCAGACTGCCTCTGCCAGACAGTTGAGGTTGAGGTGTTGATTGTACAATCAACGTTTAAGGTTATGTTTCAATGTTTTATAAAGTAAGTTGTTAAGATTAGAGGGTAGGTTAAAGATGTAGATAAGTATAATAAAAAAATAAAGTTTAGTATATTTTAGAATTCACTAGCCCAAGACAAAGACACAGAAAGTGGAGCATTGAGCAATAATGCAAAGTGTTGTGAAATAGCTGACTCGAGTAAAGTACACTTACAAAGAAAAAAATTGACAATCTGACAAAACTATAGAAGGGTCATACTGTCCTAGATTGGGGGCAGTATTTTTTTAGTGTGCTGGGCAGAGACTCTAGGGGACAGTGGGCTTTGCAGGGAAGCGGAGAAGACGCTGCTGGTCGGGAAGCGACCATTTTTGTACTACGAGAACTCCAGTTAGAGAGCTAGGTAGGTTAACAGATTGTCAAATATTCATTGTTTAAGTTTCTTTTATTTAAAAATTGAAGTAGAAGCTCATTCGAGCCAGCATTACAAACATAGTTATTTCTTTGGGTGTTTCGTCTTGGGGTAGCACTGCCAGATTCATTAGTTAGAATAATAAAGTTAAGTTGATCAGTGCTAATAGAAGTTAGTAATTCATTGTAGTTTGGTTAGCAGAGATTGTAATAAAGGATAGTCTACCACTGAACCATTTGATAATAAATTGTAAAACGTACGGATTTGTTTATTCCTATGTTAATTATCCTTGAATCTTAGTGATCTGTAATTTTGAACCTTGGGCAGTTAAAAAGATATTTCTACCCCTAGCAAATGGTGCATCGGCCGGGAAAAAGTAGAATAGTACTTTACCCCAGTTGAGCTAAGCGTTCATAATTGGAGGAAAAAGTTATCTGTATTCAGAGATGAAGAGAGAAGAGTTTAAAGAGTTTGAAGGAGGGATACCTGCCTTAGACTTTGAAAGCCGCTGCAGGAGCGGCAAACAAAAAGCCTTTTTGAAGGCTAAGCTTGAAGAGGTGAAAGATAGGCTTCGACGTAGAATGAAAGAAAAAGATTCATTAACTACGTTAAAGAGATCTTCTTACCTAGATAAAATCTGTGCAAGTATATTACATAAGCAATTCTGCTTAAAGATTTGCTCACAAGGTGAAATACGAGTTATTTGCGCAGAGATTAGAAAGCTAAAGAAGATATTGACTAGACAGAATGAGTTAGATCGGTTTTTACAGCTATATAACAAAGATGCATTGAAGGTTGATAGTTTGGAAAGGAATGACAGCCATAGGCTGTTTAACAAGCTTGCAAGACACAGGAGAAGCAAAGCAAAATATGCTGTTAGAACCGGTAGTGTTTTTGACGATGCCGAACGAAATGTAGAACAATCTCACCCTCACCAGCAGCAGGATAGTCAAAAAGAAGAGCTAGATGATACTGGAGAAATACCGAATGATATGATATTAGTCGAAAAGAAGAAGAAAAAGACCAGATTGGGAAGAGACCTTGAAGTGCCGATAGCTATAGAAAGTAATAGTTTGCAAAAGCGCTCAAAAGAAGACATAAAAGCTTTTTGGCAAAAGAAGAAGTCCGATATTTCTCTACTGCGGAAACACCACGCAGCCATGGCTTATATGGCTCGTAGAATGGCTAGAGCGGGGAGTAATGTAAAAGACCCGAAACAGAGCCTAGCAGAGTTATATATAAAAACTTATGGAGAGCAAGCTAAAGAAATTAGAGAGAGTTGCGGAGATATCACTCAAGCAGCTCAGTTTGACTTATTACGGATGAGGAAACCAATATTAGACTACTTGAAAAAAGTTTTTTTTTGGATCCTTTCGAATATAAAACTGCAGTGCTAAAAACTTGCAGGCTGACTTTTGATCAAGTAACCAAAACCACTGATGTTACCTATAAAAATTGGTTAAAATATATTTCTAGTTGGTCAGAAGAGAAAAAAGCTAAATTCAGCTTTGTTAAGAGTGTAGAAGAGTATAAGAAGCTGATATCTGCTTCCGTGGAAGATAGAGATAAGAGAGGGATAATACAACATGCCTCTAGATACTTCGACTCCAAGGAAGTAGATCTGCTTGTTTCGAAGTATAGTTCTTGGGACTTATATATACAGTCCCAAGAAGTACAACTTAAGAACTGGCAACGATATTCGGCAAACTTTTCAAATGCTAAAAGAGCTAGATTTGCTCATGTAAACAGCATAGAACAGTATAAAGAAGAGTTACAAAACACTGATAAGGCTAAAGTATACCGCTCTATAGATATGGGAAAACCTATAGATTCAGAGCATAATTTTAAATATAGTAAAGAATACTCATATGAGGCTCAAGTCGTGAAATTTGTAAAACGACGAGAGATTGGAGAAAATAATAAGCTTAGATACAATAAGAAGCTATCTGTCCCTAACCCCCAAGAAAACTGGCCTGCCAAGCAAGTGTTTGAAAAACCAAAAAGTCATGTAGAGGTAGGTTTTCCAGACCTGAAAGTGCCTCGCCATACCCTCGCAGAGCAAGTTCCATTGGTGGTAGTAGAAGAGCCAGCAACAGAAAAGCTGCAAACGAAGGTGAGTGTAGAGCGTACAAGCTCATTACCTGACAGAATCAAGAAATTTTCTACAAACACTAGAGGGGCGGTTGTCAACGTATATTTACAACCACACAGCCTTCCTAAGTCAGACCTCGTCTCACTATCTTTTAGAGGAGTTTCCTTACAGTGTACGGATATAGAAGAAGCTAATGTGGCTATTATATTGAGGGAGAATGATAAGGTAGTCTTTGAGAGATTGCTGCAAAAATATCCTAAAACCCAGTTTTTTACTTGTAATTCTAAGACAGACAGAAGATGTTTGTCAGAAATAAAGAAGTACATCAAACATATGTTACAGATCGAGGAAGTTACGGTTAAATGTTCTTGTGGTGTAACTTATGTTACAGAGTACGCGGACGCCGGATGTGCAAATTACGTTTGTCCATTATATGGCACCTTGCCTAGAGGGTTGAGGCGTTATATTCTGGAAGGAGATGGGTTTGTAGTTGAAAGAAAAAGCTCTCGCAATGTGCTAAAAACTTTGAACTGCAAGTTTTGTCAAAAACAGTCTAAGGCATACACATTAGAGGATAGAGATCCTATGCCTTCACAATGTGCTAATAGAGATTGCAAAAATTATGAAGGCAAATATACAAAGAATCCAAAAAGTACCCTAGTGCAGGAACCTAGGAAATTGACAGAAACTACAGATTTGGTAGATGTTAACAATTTGAATATATCGATTGTACAGTCAGTGGCTATAGACTTTAATATGGGGGCAGGTTTTGCTAAAATTAGTGAGGGTCGCTATGACACAGATTTTAGGAACCGCATGAGATCAATGGGACCTAAGTTGGGTACATGCCTTCCCATTTTGAATAAATCTGGTGTAGAAGATTATTTATTATTCACTAAAGAAAAATCCAGTGTACCATTTAGTTACGATAAAAACATAAAAACAGCTTTACAAAGATTCAACACCTTGGCAGCAGGGAAAGAAGTTCATATGCCTCACATAGAGTGTGGGTTGAACGGGCATGTCTGGAGCTCGATAAAGAAATTGGTATAAACTTATGTGCAAGATGTTGCAGTCGTGGCACATGGTTCGCCCATATTCTTTAAACCTTGGACCTACAAGAGAACTAGTTATGTGTCATACACTAACGGAAAACACAGTATACGTCCAAGGCATGTACAAGAAAAGAGCATATTTGGGCATGACATATATAGCCCAACTATATCTTCCAAAGAATTGGTTAAAGCAATATTAGAAGGAAAGCTGGATTCGTGTGTTAGAACTTGTGACATTAGTACCTTGGGTAGAGGAGATTCAGGCACTATACTTAAGAAATCACTTACGACTGGAGACGGTATTAACTGGAAGAAAAGCAGAATAACTGGCAGAGATACGTGAAACTGGTGACATTGGCTTACAATTCAGCAAAACATGCATCTACAGGACACTCTCCTTTCTTCCTGCTCCACGGGTTTGAACCGAACCAGCCCATAGATTTGGCGATTCTCCCCAGTATACCGGACCATGACACGTTAGCAGCATTGAAAACGATACATGAAGTGCGGCAGGACTTACCAAGGATTATGGCACAAACGCAAAACAAACAGTGCGAGCGATACAACGACGGACGTGAGTTGGTGGAGTATCAAGTCGGAGAGCAGGTGTTGGTCAAAGAGCCAAAAAAGGCAAATAAACTAGCCCAGGATTATTCGGAACCATACACGGTACTACGGAAGATTTCGCCCTTGAACTACGAGCTAGAATTGTACAGGTACGGGCGGTTGCATCCGGAGGTGATACATGTAGCGCGGATGAAGAAGTACAACATTTCGGATAACGCATAATAAGTTAGAATATAGTGTACCATGTAGTGTAGGGCATAGTATAGGTATAGAATAAGGGAGAATTACAGCATTTAAAGTTTTTTTTTAGGTATAAGATATTTTTGTTTTTGAGTGCTCATTTTGACATTGTCTTTATTTTAAGTCACAGTTTGTTTTTCTTGTCACCTTTAAGGCGAAACAACCACAGTAATATTATGGTAATTAATTTTCTTTTAATGATGTTTTATTTGTATGATGAATATTGAACATGAAGTTTTCCTAGTTCCAGCCAGCGATTGTTAGAGGTGACAAAACGTATTCTCAGATAATAATTGCTTACAAGTATGTTCTAGAATGATTAGTTGTATGGCAACAGCAATGAGCACCAGCCATCGGGGAAGTGCAGAGAGCGACCCAGGAAATATAGCGGCATTCAGTCTCCACACACGACTGGAACAACAGTAGCGGACATCGTACACAAGGGCGATCACGTCAATCGGGAATGTCTTCCATTGGTTTTGTGGCGCAGCAACGGACGAAGGACACAACACATGAAGAAGCGGACCGCGCTCACGGGATCCAGGGATGTGTTTCATGCCTCGACAGCTGATAGCAGGGTCGCTATCTGAAGGGTGCGCCGGTTCCTTTCCCCCAAAACCCTTTTTCCCCAAACATTGGACATTTGTACTTTTAGATATGTTGTTAGATTGTTGTATTGGTACGTTGGTTAAATTGTTAGGTTAAATTGAATAGCCTGATTTTATTTTATTGTTTTTATGAAGAGGGAGAATTTTGGGTATTAGATTTTAGGTTATTAATATTATGAGGAATAAGAATAAATATATTAAATAGGGATTTTCCCGAACTGTAGCAAATGTCGGGGACGACATTTTTCTGGAAGGGGTGTTGTTAAGATTAGAGGGTAGATTTAAGAAATAAATATAATTAAAATAAAGTTTAGAATAGTTTAGAATTTACTAGCCCAAGACGAAGACACATAAAGTGGAGCATCATTGTGTAATAGAGCAGAAAGTTATGAAATAGCTGACTCGAACAAGACACACTTACAAAGAAGCAATTGGATAATCTGACAAACTATAAAAGGGTCATACTGACCTAGATCCAGGACCAGTATTTTTGTGTGCCGGGCGGAGACTCTGTGGGACAGAGTTAGTTTTCCTGTGAAGCAGAGAAAACGCTGCTGGTCGGAAAGTGAACATTTTGGGCCACGAGCATTCCAGATAGAGAACTTTGGTAAATAGGTAGGTGAACATTTTGTCAGATATCCATCATTAAAGTGTTTAAGTTGTTTCTTTATTTAAATTGAAGTAGAAGCTCATTCAAGCCAGAATTATACAAACATAGCTATTTCTGTGAGTGTTTCGTCTTGGGTCAAATTGATTAATTAGGTTATAAAAATTGATTAGTGTTAAAGGAATCAGGTATTCATTGTAGTTTTGTTTGTAGAGAATATAATAAAGAATAGTCTAGCGCTGAACCACTAGATGATAAATTGTAAAACGTACGGACTTGTTTGTTTTCTGTTATTATAATCCCCTGAACCTTAGTGATCCGTAATTTTGAACCCTGGGCAGTTGAACAGTTATTTCTACCCCTAGCAAATCTGCAAGTTTCGTGCAAAGTATGAAGTGAATAGTAAATGTGTAGTATGAAGTGAATGTGAAACGTGTAAGTGAAAAAGTTGTAAGCGGATAGTTCAGAAGGTAGGCCAACTCGGACGAATATTCACCATGAAAAAAAACATTCACACAGCTAGCGGGGACTATAAACGTAAGTTGAAAAAAATTAAAGAGGAAGCCCATTTGGAAACCATTAATAAAAATAAAAAACTAGATACTTTTTTTTAAAACTAAGCCAATTTCTTCTGGAGATACACCTGTAGTTCAAGATAGAGGTGGGTATGATTTTGAACCGGACTTAAATATGCCAAGTACTTCCACCGCAGAAGTGGGTCAAACAAGTTATGAAGATTACGACCCGACTCCAACTAATGCTCCAAATATTAAAGAAGTCTACCTCATTTCCACTGATACTCCAAATATTGAAGGAGTTGACCCCACTACGACTGATACTCCAAATATTGAAGAAGAAAGTAATGTAACTAAAAATACTGCTTATAATCCAGAGTTTAATTTATATGATGCGAATACATGGGTTAATTTAAGGGGAGGACGAGCTTTGTATCTTTTACATGTTAATTTTGCATATTTTGTGCACAGTTTTTTCAGAAACCATTGAAGATAATACATCCAAGTTTTTACCAAGTGCTATATACATGTTAAAGTATACTTTAACACAGGGATTTAAAAAAATAATATAAAATAAATTTTTTATAAAATTTTTGAATATAATAAAAATTATCTTGAAAATTTTTATGTGATTTATTTTTATTGAAACTACAAAAGATATCTTAGTTTCCCTGTGTTAAAGTGTGGGCTAGTATGTTAGTAAGATGTGGTAAAAATTTGGTTGAAATACATGCAGTAGTTCCTGAGAAATCTGCGCACAAAGTTTAAAAAACACAGTTTTCGGAAAACGCCAATAAATGATATAAAAACATAAAATTGTAAGCAAACACTTATATTTACAGTACCTAAATAATTTAAAACTGGCCAGCTCCATAGTTTGGGTCATCTGGGTCCTCTTCCTTATCTTCCAGCTTTCTCTTCACCTGTCTTTTCTTTTGCCTTGCTTGCTTTTTATAATCTGACGAATTACGCTCCGATGCTTTGATGCGATGTCGGTCCATTTGCTTCATACTTAGGATTGTGAATTTTCCAATTTCCATCTCTAGTTTGTGGAAAAACTTGCATTTAGTCACATTTCCACTTTTAAAAACTGACACAGCATCATACACTCCAAAATGTAGTGATTTTAGTCCAACAAAGCCGGTTTTGGGAAGCCTAGACCAAATAACCGCGTTCACACTTTCATTGGGATTTTGTGTCTTCCCGTGCAAACATTTCCGCAACAGTTCTTTGTTGGTTAGACTTCTAAAAACAGGTTTTATAAACTCCATTATAGCCATAGGGATACTATTTTTGTGGGTGTAGGTCTGCAAAAAAATGATATGCACACTTAGAAACGTTATTATATAATGTTTTATATGTCAAATTACTCGTTATGAGTTCTAGTATCATAAAAAAAATTAAAATAAAAAAGTAATTTTTGTTTGTTTTTGCCCTCGTCCTCCCCTTAACGTCAAATGTAACTGATAACATAATTAGAAACTTACCAAGACATTGTTTAAACATTAAAGACTGTGATTTTTCTAAGTCTAAACGTGCACATGCAGACAAAGTAAGAGTAGCAAAAGAACACATGTTATTTACACGTTTGCCAAATGGGGAGTTGAAAAAACGAGAATGGATTATGTACTCTAATTCAAACGGGTGTTTTTATTGTGTCCCTTGCAAACTGTTTCAACCTCACAAAAATGAGAACTCGTTTTTCAAGGGTTTTAATTACTGGAAAAATAGCAGTCGGCTTTCTGAGCATGAAAAGAGTGCAGATCATAGGTTGAATACAAAAACATTTGTCATAAGGTCTAACATTCTTGGAAAAATAGATTCTGCCTTACATGATAACTACATCAAAGAAGTAGATTACTGGCATAAAGTGCTTAAACGAGTTGTGGATGTCGTAAAATTTCTTGGCACACGTGGACTCGCTTTTCGAGGTAGTTCACATTCTGAGGAGAAATTTGGTTCCCTAGGAAATGGAAACTTTTTGGGAGCCTTAGAGCTCCTTGCGGAATATGATGATTTTTTTAAAACTCACATTCAAACAAAGGGCAATCCTGGATCAGGAAGAGTTAGCTATTTGTCTTAATCTATTTGTGACGAATTTATTGAGCTTATGTACAAAAAAGTTGTTACTGTTATAATAGAAGAGCTGAAAATAAGTAAATATTATTCTGTAAGCATAGACTCCACGCCTGACATTACTCACTCAGACCAATTGACAATTATTCTTTGTTATGTTTTAAGTGATGGAATCCCAGTGGAGAGATTTCTATCTTTTGTTAAACTTAAGGACCATACAGGTGCACACATGGAAGAGATAGTTTTAAAAACTCTTTCAAATCTATATATTACAATAAGTGACATGAGAGGACAGTCGTATAATAATGCCAGTAACATGTCAGGCTTGTACAATGGACTGCAAGCCCTCATAAAAAAACATTACAGTTTAGCTGAATACGTTCCATGCTCTGCCCATTTATTAAATTTGGTTGGCACTCATGCAGAAGTCTGCTGCTTGCAAGTTACGAAATTGTTCATGTTCATCCAAGAAATATACGTATTTCTGAGTGCTTCGACATCAAGGTGGGCAGTGATAGAGAGTATAGTAAAAGAAAGTGAAACAAGACATAAGCTTCTTCCAAAGAGATTGAATACCACTAGATGGGCTGCTAGGTGGCATGCAGTAAGAGCACTTGTACTTAATTATTGGAGCTATCACAACGCCTTTAGAAAAATAGCCGATGACCCTGAAGAAAGCACTGTTACTCGAGCTGAAGCAAACGGAATGTGCAAAGAGTTCTTAAAGCTCGAAACAGCTATCTTTCTCTGTCTGTGATATGACATCTTACAACGTTTCGACAAAAGCAGTAAAACATTGCAAAGCACAAATACTGTCTTAAGTCTAACATGCAGCATCTACAAATCGCTCAAGGAATATGTACTTGGACTGAGAGATGACTATAACTCGTATGAAAAAAAAGGCCAAGAGCTATCAAAAACAGCGTCGTATGTGCATGACATGAAGAGACAGCGAAAAAGCAAAGTACTTCCGGGTGAGATTGGAGGCAGAGCTCAATGGGAGAGAAGACATGAAGGTTAACACGTTTTATATTGTAATCGATAGGCTCACTACGGAGTTAGACAGACGGTCTGAAGTATACTTTATCTTAAATGAAAAATTTGGATTTTTGGACAACCTGTTATCACTTTCAAACAAAGACATTAGAATCAAAGCATCTGCTTTAGCGAACAAGTACCAAACAGACGTAAGTGATGGAATTGGGGAAGAATGTGTTCATTTTAAAGAGTTTGTTAAAGACATTGACACTTTTCAAAAAGATGAAACCAACATCGTAAACGAGAAGAAAATAAAAGATTTTCCTTCGGAGTTTTTAAAACTCATTCGTGACAAGCAACTGACGACAATGTTCCCAAACTTGGATACTGTAGCATCCTAAAGCTACATAATCTTATTTTCCTTCACTTAATTATAGAAATCCAATTCGGCTACTTCCCTAACTTCTACACTCGTCCTAATCTTAAGTAAACACTCACTCTGTCTTATCTGAACAGCTGCTAGTTCTATGTCAACCTACGTCACAGCCTCTGACGTTTTCTTTAGTCCGGACTCTTTCTATTTAGAAGTCTCTCGAACAGTAGGATACACAAAGTAGGTCACGTCTGATATCTTCCGCCGAAAGTAAACGTGCTCTCTTGCCGAGTTTAACTCCGTCTTTACATATTTTAGCAATTAGTGTCAATCCAGGTTAGTGAGATTAAGTTTTTTCTAAATTTGTATTTCTTTTCTATTCAAATCATTAATCTGAGTTATGCATAATAAATCAATCTTTTGTTTAACCTTAAGACCATGTATTTCAAAGTAGCCGTTTGGTTTGATTTGGTGAAAAATCTAATTATTGTGAACTAAATATTTTCTTTCTTAAATGCATTTGAAGTGAAAGTCAAATAAGTTTTGCTTAGTAAAATCTGTACCAAAAAAAGTCTAGGTAAAGAACTGTTTATGTTGCATCATTTTGAAACTAAAATGTTAAAAACCATTGTTTAAACTGTATCTTTGTTTGTCTGACAATAGCATGATATTTGGTGTACCTTTGTGCATTTAAATATAGAGATTTTACTATAAACTTTAAAGCCCTAAATTTCATTTTAAATCTAAAGTATCCGACTTTGTTTAAACCAAAGCTTTAATTAAAGTAAGTTTCAGACAAGTTTATGCAAAGTTTTACTTGTGTTCTAAAACATGTGACAAAGGCACTAATAAATTTTTGTCTTTTGATGCAGTTTTAAACTGGACCAAGATCGACCCGTAATGACACCTTTTATATACTGCTAGAGCTTCACCTTTTTTGTTTTTTTAATAAGGCTATCCTTGCCTACTGGCCTGTTTATGTATTAAAAAAAAAAAAAAAAGGAAATATATGTAATGTGCTATACTAACAGAAACCTTTATAAAGGAATGAACATTTTTGGATATAGTTGTGGTGCAAACTGGTAAAAAAAAAAAAAATAAAAATTAACTTTACGTAAAGGCACTTAAATGTAAATGTAAAGCCTGTTAATGACAATGCCTTTGAGGTTAAATTTCATCTACATTAACTTTTCAATAAAAGGCTAGTGCTAAAACAATTCACCCAGTGTGACATTTTTAACTAGTTTAAACCAACAAATGTTTTTTCAAGTGAATTTTAAAAACAAGAGAAAGTGTGTTGTTAAAAATAATTATGTTGTTTTTGAAGTTAAAACAAAAGAAAAATGTATATACTATTTTAGAGCATAAGCTAGGCTAGGTATAGATAATTAAATAAAATATATATGGATGGGATATCGCTATAGCACTTTTGGATTTAACAGCCCCAAAGGGGCTAGTCTTCTAAATTGTTTTAAATTGTTTTGTTTATTATTATAGTGACGTCACAAACTTTATTTATTTCTTACCTATTTATTTATTTTTGTTTAATCTTCTAAATTAATTATTTTCAATTGAATACAGATATACATATAAGTTGGCCAACATTGTATACTAAGGTACGGTATACAAAATTTCCATAATTATAAAAAGTTATTGTCTGTTAGTTTAAGTTTAACATTGTACCTTTTCATGTAAACTTTGTCCTAAATAACTACCAAGTTACAGAATATGTAGAACTGTTTGTATTTTTTTTTAATTGAGTTTTTCTTTGTAATTGTAAATCTTAAATTAATTAAAACTTAAACAAAGGGTGGGTTTCTTAGTGTTTTAGGGGAAGGGTTTTGTAATAATTTGTAACTAAATAAGGGCGTATAAAAAAAAAAACTTTTTTTTACTAAGGGCATGTTTATTTTTACTCTTTGTTGACAATTTTGAATTGTCATATATACTTTCTGTTAAATAATTTTGGTTAACTATTAAACAAACTATTTGTTACTAATTTGACTTTTAGTGAGCAACCTTTATTCTTTGTAAATGGATAACTCAGTTTGTCTTGGTGAATATTTTTTGAAAATATAGTAAGGCTTCCTTAATAATTTTGTGGATTATATTCTGTGCAGTCTTTCACCTGCTCTTTTGGGTCCGGTACGCTCCCAAATAATTTCTTTTTCTTTTAGACTGCAACAATACAGCTCTAAGAATTCACCTCTGTATGATGACTTCAAATGCAACTGGAGAGAGGACATTTAGTATTTTAAAACGGATTAGAAATTATTTAAGAAATTCCAGTTCTGACTCAAGGTTGTTTAGTTTAGCCAGTTTTGTTGCAAATGCCGAACTGTTTAAAGACTTAGACTTTGATGACCTAGTCAAAGAGTTTGCTTCACAGAAAGCTCGAAAAGTTGATCTGTAGATACTAATTTAAAATCATATTGAATGGTTATAGTGTTATTTATATTATTTGTGTAGGGCTCTAATTTAGGTTTTGTTGGCGACAGTCGTATGTTATATTTAATTTTAAAAGTTTTTAAAGAAGAGTATGAGTATTGTGAGTATTGTGTTTAGTTTGAAGTTTATTACTGTCTATTGTGTTAGATATTAAATACAATACAATACAACCAATTTTTTAAAGATTATTTTAGCTATCTTAGGTTTTCTTGACGACAGTCGTGTGTTATATATTTAATTTCAAAAGTTTAAAAAAAAAAGTATTTTTATTTTGAAGTTTATTATTTTCTTAAGTTTATTATTGTCTTAGATATTAATTACAATACAACCAATTTTAAGGATTATTTTAGCTATCTTAGGTTTTGTTGGCGATAGTCGTATGTTATATTTAGTTTTTTAAAGTTGGTAAAGAAGAGTAAGTATTATGTTTAGTTTTAACTTCATTATATCATTGTCTTAGATAGGCATATTAAATACAATAAACACATTTTTAAGGATGTTTTTAGCTATCTTTCTTTCTGAACCATTGCAAAGAATTATTCACAGGACTTCGGCCGGGAGGGGGGACCGCACAGAAAAATTGGCCTAGGGCCCCAACCTTTGTAAATCCGCCACTGCGAAGCAGTGTGCTGTAAATGTCATTTATAAAGACAGTAAAGACAAT
>JAGFPH010004415.1:62265-75472 GCA_018207615.1 Philaenus spumarius | reverse complement strand
ATGGAGTAGGCCTATTCCACCAGAAGGCCTAATGGAGTAGGCCTATTTCAAAACTGTTCGAACTCTTCAAGATGATGTCCTTGATTGTACTCAAACATGCCAGAAGTAGAGGATCCGCTGTAAATGAATATATCCAGCCGAAGAAGGCCTTGACAACGCGCCCTTTTCCTCATCAACAAGAGTGTTTAATAATTTCAACACCTCAGTTTTAACTTGAAACACAATAGTTTGTCGAGGTCAAAACCATTGGTACGGGACAATATTCTAATTAACTGTTCAGGTAGGTGGCTTATCTTGCTGTACAGTGATTTTTGAAAGCTCGGTTGTGAGGCAACTGAGACATTAGAACTTACTGGTTTATCAAGATTTCCTGGAGAAACACTCCCAAGAAGTCCCGATGCCTCACCAAAACTCGCATTCAAAGCGCCAGCAGAAGGTGTTAAAATGAGATGCACATTTAATTTTAAGGGAGCTAAAGCCTTTTCAAAACTTTTATAATTTTCTTTAAGTGCGGCAAAAGCAGCCTGCAGTTCCGGAAAGTTTTGTAGATGACTATCTTAATCGTAAACTGCTTTGACAGTATGACCCAAAAACAAAAAAAACGCCTCCCGAACACAGAGATCTGGGCCCTGACCTTGTTGAGCTTCCCACCTCTCCCTAGCTGTAGGTTCTCAAGGTCGTCAAGAAGAACAACCAGAGAGTCCTACGCCAAAGTCAGTTGCCAAATCCAAACGTCCGTATCGAAAGCGTCTAGCTTCAGTTCGAGTCCGCCTTACAGTTGGCTTTTTAAAATGGCTCTCATTTTTACAACTATATTTTTCTCCCATCCCCTAGTCCAGGGGTCGGCAACCTTTTGAGTCGGAAGAATCAAAAATTGCAATTTACAAAATTTCAAAGTTTTTAAAGAGCCACAAAATTTTTCTTGCCAACAATAAATAGTACTTGCATAAATAAAGTTTTTTTGATAAAAAAAAACTAATCTATTCATAACTAAAAATATTTATTTATTCATATATAAGTAGTGTTTTTCACATCAAAGGCCCCCCTGTGGGCACCCCTGCTTATAGAGGTCCTCAAGTTGACCAGTGTATATTGTTTTTTTTCCTGACCCATCTCTTAGCTTCATCTTTTGGTTCTAATCCAGCAAATGTTGACATGGTTTGAACAATATTTCCATCTGACCATCGCACAACAGTGATATTATCAGAACTCGTAGCAACGCTTACTGATCCTTGGCCATTCATAAAATTTTTATTGATAACTGATCATTCACTTGGGAATTATTCTCTTCTTCTACATTTTCAGATGGTTCTTTGGTTTCTGTTGATGTTACTTGTCCTGTTGTTGTTGTCTGTTGTTCTTTTACTTGTTTATATTTTTCTAGTTTTTGTGGATCTAGCCTGTCCTGTGGGTATTTTCCTGGATCTGTAGGGAAAATTCCTGTCTTCTTGAACCCAGCAGTTATATTTTTTTCTGACAGTCCAGTAAGCCACACTGTTCCTAGAATGTTAACAAAGTCAGCCTTTGTGAGCTTTCTATGATGCTCCCTTTGGAACTTGTGCAGTTCTTTATCCCAGGCCGATTTCAAGGGGCCAAACACGCAGCGATCTAATGGCTGAAGGAGATCGGTACTGTGGAGAGGAAACTTTAAAATACTTATTTTACTTGAGCAAGCCAGTTCAATCGTCTTTATATCTAAATGGGAGAGATGACCATCAAATAAAAGAAGATGAGGCCGTTCTTTTACTTGGTTTGTGAATTCTGCAAACCACTGGTGGAATATTGTGGCATATTCATCCAACCTGTCGGTGATACACTGAAGAATGTTCCTTTTACCATGCTTTCTTTTTCATCTCCAATCCAAGTGCTCCATAGTATGTTTGCCTCATATATTATAAGGGGAGGCAAGGCTTTTCCAGCAGCATTGACACAGGCTAGCACTGTAGTGTTTTCTCTTCCATTGCCTTGAATAATGCGATGTGCCGGTTTGCCTTTTTCAGTTACTACTCTGGTCCTAGAAGGGTCCATGCAGAACCCACTCTCGTCAAGGTTGTAAATATGGCTAGGTTTCTTCTCTAATTCCAGTCTTTTGATTTCTTCCTTACACAAATCATAGAATTCATAGATTATGAATGGGTCACTTGTTACTTTCCGTCGTGACATTTCAAGGCTTTCTAGTTTTTTTACAGTTAGGTTGTGGCGCTCCTTAAACGCTAAGAACCAGTCATCTCCAGGGCGATTATCTCTAAATGGATTTTTTATTTTTTGTATATATTTTTTTATAATAATATATAATTCTTGATTAGTTATTTTAAACTTATGAACTCAAACTAAAACTTTACAGGAAAATTGATAAATATTTGTAATGGCTGGCTAATTCAAAGTAAAAGTACAAAGCTAAAGGAAATATCACCATCGGTATTATAGTAGGGTTATTATAGTCCTGGGCTTACAAATAGTACAATACCAAGTATGTTAATAAAATATCAGTTTTAAATATTTATTTTTTCAAAAAATCATCTTTCTTAGTCTATGTTATTTTTATTTACCATATTTATTAAAATATTATAGTATATGTTCAAAATTCATTGTATAGAAACCCCCTGGGCTTTCATTGCCACCGCCCCAATAACGGGGCAGTCAAATTATACTGAGAACAAAAATATATTGAATAATAAATGGTAATACCTATCACAAATTGTAAAGTAGTATGTCTACAAGTGTTAAAATATAGAATAGTTACTTTTAGAGTCAAAGAATACTTACAATTGTTTGGGTGACATTGCTGTTCAAAAGTGAGGTTATTATTTGTACAAAAATCCACAGTACTAACAGCTGGCATACAACTGGTAATGGGTTACTAAGTCCTATTGCCTACCTAAGCTGAAATGCAAAAAAGTCCCTCTAGAAGGAATAATTTGTTATTCAGGGAACTAAAACTTAGCGCCCATTACTTAGCCAATTTATTGGGGCGGTGGGAATAAATGGGTTAAATTGCCAGAAAACAGGGGTAAATAGATTTTTGGTAATTCAACTAATTGCCTTCTTGGCGGAATCGGAGAATCGCGTGTAACACGCTGAGTCATGCCGGTTATAGGCCATGTGGATTTTGAAGTGAGACATATCACTTCTTGGAAATTTGAGATTACCAAACTCCACACTGAACCTAAAGCCAGCCTTGGTGATTCTATCTTTAACTAACTGTTAATTAAATTAGTATTATTAATACATAACATACCACGAAGTTACACAACGGTCGGCCTTAACTAGGTCTCGTGGGAATAACCTTATTTCTAAGGCAATCTACATTTCTGTCACTAATTAACTACCAAACGGCTTCCGTCGAACGTCGGTAGCCCTGTTGGGGTTAATTAGCCGACCAAAATTACAGTTGTAGTAATTATTAATCAAACTGTTGCTCCACACAATGCTCCAAAAGGTTCTTAAACAGAGATTCACCTTCATCCTTTATTGCCACTTTTGGATCGAGACAGGATAAATCTTTTGTTAATTTATAAGCTAGGGGAGATCGTTCTTGGAGTTTCTTTGTGAACACTTTTAAGCCCTTTTTTGCATCTCTCCTGAAAGAAGCTATGTCCAGGTCTTTAGCATTTTTGATTTTCCTTATTTCAGACTTAGTCAAAAATCCTCCATCAAAATTTTTGTAGTACAGCAAGTTCTCTTCGTCTTCAACATTAACACCACTTTTTCAGGTTTAACATATCTCTTCATGATAACATTATCAAGTTCACTAAGACCTGAGTATAAAAATGGTGCATATGGTCAGTCAGTCTGAAATTCTTTGAGAAATTTCTTAGTATCTGAAGTGATAGTCGTGAAAAAAGCCAATTAGGCCCAATCATAGGATTTTTCAACCCTTCAGAGAGTACTTTGTAGCTGTTTGACTTGACAGCTGAAGATTTCTCTGCAGCTACTGTTTCAATATACTTATTAATATTTGGTAACATGTCTATGGCTGTTTGTGCCACCTCTACATTTTCCAGCCATCTTACTGCACAAAACTTTTTACCAAAACCTGTAGAGCCGTTGATTCAAATAAAGTCTCCTCTTCGGCCAGGTGACTGCTTAAAGTGATTGTATAAGGCTCGGAGAAATTTGACAATAATCCAGCCTGTGGCAAGAATTGCAGCTTTGAACGCGTTGTGCACCGAATCCAAACCACAAGTGCCAAAGTCAATTAACTTTTTGTTAGATTTTTGCTCATTTAAAAAAAACTTAGGTTTTTTACGAGTTTCAAGTTGACATTGGGTCCATCCATTGAGATTTGAATCATCTTATGAACATCTAAGGGCTCTAGAGAAGATAACAAAGCACTCTGGAGATCGTCAGCTTTGGAAGAATGAATGAATGCTGATGTAAAATATCTTGTTGGGACTTCATTTTTTGTGACAACCCAAAAGCGGAGCAGAATATCCATTTGTTGTTTTGATGATATTTTATTTATAGACTCATCGAAAGATACAACAAAACTTGAACAATCCTTCACTAAATTTAACAGCTCGTTTTTAAAATAAGGGGCTAAACCAAAGGTTATCAGATACCCTGCTTTGGTTCTTTGTAGTTCCATTTTTTGTGCGACCTGACTCTCTGAAAACATTAACTTAAATACGTCTACCCCTGCTGCAGCATTTCTAAATGAGTTATGTGTCATCACAGTTTGTGTCGCCCAAAGGATTTCTGCTTTGGTAACTTCTTTGTTAAGTAAGTATTTTGTCATGCCTTTGTTCCCCAAAGGAACACAAGAAGACAAAGTGTCACCTTCACAAATAGTCTCAGTTAGATTCTTATTTGATGGTCCTGAAGTTGAAGGTGCAGCTGATGTAAAGGATTCAGAAAACGTTGTAGGTGTAACTGGTGAAGGTCTACATGTGTTAAAAGATGAGGACACTGCTTCTTCACAATCTGACTGCTGCTGATTCGATGCAGTAGAAAAATTTCTTATGGCAAATCCAGCCATGCATGTGGCTTTTACGTGCTTTTTCCCCTTCATGTGACTTGTCAAAGCTTGGCGTCCCATAGATGAGAGTGCAATCAGTGAGCCAGGGCAGAAACGGCATTTTGCAGAATAGATGTCAATAGGAACCTTCTGAATCCATGTTTTCAATTCTTCATCGTGAATCCAACCATCTTGAAAGGTGCATTTACCGCGGTTATACTTCTTCATCGACATTTTCAATAAGTTGTTATGATGATACTTAATCAGGATTTGTGTTAAGCCTCCACCTGAAACAAAAAATGAATAAAGATTAGACATGAATTAAAATATTATCAAGACCCTATAATATAAATATACTAATATTGGGTAATAGTATTTACCTTATAAGAACTTTCCAAGATAATTGGTGATTAATGAGATTAAAAAATGACCTCCTTGGCAGAAAACTGGTGTACTCAGCAAATCTGCAATAATAAAATTTATTCAGAAATATATAGTATCTCTTACTCAATTCCACACATGTATGTGATGGTAATCATTTTATCACTTTTCAAATATTTCAAGATTTTCGCAACAGAAAGCAGAAAAAAATGCTACATTAAAATAAAAAATGTAAATTACATAAATTTGTATCTTAATGATCTGGGTTTTAATGAACATATCTAAATCACACCCAGATGAAGCATCTTTCATCAAGTTAAATATTAATGTGACCATAAATATAAAAATATTAAAATTTCTTCATTCTATTTTAAGATATAAGATTGAGCCAAGGCTGCACGATTGCTATAACACTTAAAATAATTTATGCAAATATGAATAGATCACAATCATATGGAGCGATTGTACATCCGTACGTACATACGTGAGAAACATAATGTAACAGCTGATTTCACAAATCATCTGTAATACTTAAACAGGGTCTATCATCCAGGGTCGATTTTATTTTTAGATTATGTTAGTAACTTCAACTATTATAACTTCGTTAAACAAGTAAAAGAGCACTGTGGCGACAAAATCACACTGATTTAAATAAAAACCAAAAAACGGGTGCTTAAGACAACACGGAAGAAGTGTAGACGTTAAGAAAATGCGATGGAGCCTTAAATAATTACTAGAGCGATGGAGCCTTAATCATTTGAGGAGATGCGATGGAGCCTTAAATAATTGCGGAGATGCGATGGAGCATTAAAATATGAGGAGATGCAATGGAGCCTTAAATAATTTCGGGATACGACGGAGCCTTACATATTTGCAGAGATGCGATGGAGCCTTAAATAATTGCGGAGATACGATGGAGCCTGAAATTATTGCGGAGGTGCTATGGAGCCTTAAAATATTGCGGAGATGTGATGGAGTCTTAAATAATTGCTAGATCAATGGAGCCTTAAACAAATGCGGAGATGTGATGAAGCCTTAAAATATTGTGGAGATGCGATGGAGCCTTAAATAATTGCTAGAACGATGGAGCCTTAAATAATTGCAGAGATGCGATGGAGCCTTAAATAATTGCAGAGATGCGAAGGAGCCTTAAATAATTGCTAGAACATGGAGCCTTAAATAATTTCGGAGATTCGATGGAGCCTTAAATAATTGCAGAGAAGCGATGGTGCATTAACATATTGAGGAGATGCGATGGAGCCTTAAATAATTTTGGGATGCAACAAAGACTTAAATATTTGCGGAAATGTGATGGAGCCTTAAATAATTACGGAGATGCGATGGAGCCATAAATAATTGCAGAGATGCTATGGTGCATTAACATATTGAGGAGATGCGATGGAGCCTTAAATAATTTTGGGATGTAACGGAGACTTAAATATTTGCGGAGATGTGATGGAGCCTTAAATAATTGCGGAGATGCAATGGAGCCTTAAACTATTGCATAGATGCGATAGAACCTTAAATAATTGCTAGAGTGATGGAGCCTTAATAATTTTCGCAGATGCGATGGAGCCTTAAATAATTGCAGAGGTGCAATGGAGCCTTAAAATATTGCGGAAATACGATGGAGCCTTAAATAATTGCTAGAACGGTAGATCCTTAATCATTTGAGGAGATGTGATGGAGCCTTAATTAATTTCGGAGATGCAATGTAGCCTTAAATAATTGCGGAGATGCGAATGAGCCTTAAATAATTGCGGAGATGCGATGGAGCCATAAATATTTGCGGGATGCGACGGAGCCTTAAAAATACTCTGCTATATACACATGCGTAGGCCTACTATATAAAGTAGAGCGTTTCAGAAAATGTGTGACGTTAAAATCCGATTCACCGTCAGCAATTTAAACGAGGTGCACATATAGAAAGAAGTTTACACTTCAATAAATAAATTTCTGTAATCATCTATTTGCTCTAATATTTCCATTAACTGCTGATTTCAAACCTTGAATCAATTATTAATATTTCTAACTTTTAGGTTAGATTGTTATTAATAATAAATAAATATGTTTATTGATGATTCACTAATCACCTGTTTGCTCTAATTTTTCCATTAACAGCTTATTCCAAACTTTAAATCAATTATTAGTATTTCTACCTTTTAAGTTAGTTTTTTATTAAAGTGTAAACCAGAGCTTTGCTGACTACACATCGGATTCCAACAGTAATACAGTCAATTTGTGCTTTAAAGAGCCCCTGGCGGGAAAGTTTTGGGGTAGTTTTGATTTCTTACTTCCTATATGTTTTTTGGGGTGCTGAATCCGAATCTGAGGTTTGCCTACAAAATTTCGTGACGCATCATTGAAAAAAATGCAAAAACATGTCAAAAATCATGAGTTTTGGAGGTTTTTTGCTTTTAACTCGAAAACTATCAACTTTACGTAAATAAACTTTCTATTAGAAAAGAATGTTCATAAAATTTACTACAAATTTCATTCCATAAGTTATTTTCTCCGACGAACCTTTCGGGCTCAAGCGCCAGTTGAAAATTGGCGTATTTCGACTGTCTCCGCAAATACCCACATTTCCACTTCAAAGCTCTAATTTATTATTAAATGCTGTCACTTAGTGAATTCCTTCTTACTTTAAACTGAATACAATGTGACTGGTTTCAATTATTATGTCATCTAAAGTAATAAAACAATATAATATAAACTGAAAAACTAATTTAATATACAACTTTTTTAAAACAGACTAAATCTGTATAACTCTGCATGGCTAGGAGAAATTTTTGTATACTTTTTAGTCAATTTTAAAAACTTTGTATTTTGAATTATTTTTAATTCAATAATATTTTATGCTTTTTAGTCTTCAGTTGGGAGTTATATTTAAAGTATCAAATCTCTACCTCATTGAGAACTTAGTTTAAAATCAAATAGACAAACAAACAGACAGACGGACAAGAATGCGAGTTAAAATTGCATTGACATCCTGAGTTATGTTTAAAGTTTCAAGTTTCTAGCTCATCGTTAAGTTAGTTTAAAATCGATAGCAAAAGATGTACTGAACAAACAAGAACAAACAAGTTAATAAAAACGTAGAAATAAAAACCTTTTCAAAACCACATTATATTACATTTTTTGCTTGCAAATATAATTCCGTCTTTATCGTCTTTTGATTTTATTTATTAACTCCTGGCCTTCCCAAATGATTATAACTGCCCGTCTAGTTTAAAAGCCCCTTTTCTTTCCATTCGATTCCTTCACACACAAGTCAAGGCCAAGTACTTGTACAAGGCGTTTGCACCGACCTAACATTCGGACTTGAAAGATGCAAAATGTGTCATCGACGAAGGGTTTTTGTTACACTGGGTCAAATGGCACCACGCCCAGACGTATTCAGAAATGTGCTGAAACTATGTATCATATGTGAAGGCAAACTACGAATCAAATGCAGTAGTCATTTTCGATGGCTACCCTGATAAAGATTGTGAAAGCACCAAACAACTAGAACGATAGAGAAGTGCGCAAAGAAAACAATCTGCTGCAATATCGTTTACAGAATCGACGGTGCCCTCTGTCTCGCAGGAGAGTTTCCTTGCAAACTCGAAAAACAAGAGTCGGTTGATATTTATGCTAACGGAAAAATGTTATGACCAAAAAATTTATTCACAGCAATCTGTGGAGGACGCTGATATATTAATTAATTATCACAACTGCTCTTTTGTTGGCCCCGTCAAATGATTATGTGACATTGGTGGGGCAAGATATAGATCTTTTTGTGATTTTGATTGACCTGTGTAGCCCTGATATACGGAATGTTTTCTTTTTAAAACCGGGAAGAGGAAAAGTGTCTCAAACACTCTACAATCCTCATCTTACCGCTGACAAAACCCAATCAGACCATATATTGTTCCTGCACGCGATGAGTGGTTGTGACACTAGTTCTGCTTTACTTAATCAGGAGAAACTGAAATTTTAAAAAAAATAACAAAATAAAAAATCATTTTACTAGACTGGTTACAAACAAATTAAACTATTTTAAATTTATTTATTGTAATGTTTTCCCATCTCAACTGGGATAAACGTGGTAAATACCAGATAAATTTAAAAAAAATAATACCCCGAACGGCTGAACTTATTTTTTTAATCATAGCTATACTAAGAGCACTCTTGATCAAAACAAATTTCAATAGAAAAAAACTAAATCAAAATTGGTTTATCCATTTGGGAGCTACGATGCCACCGACAGATACACACGTTAAACTTATAACACCCCTATTTTTGCTACTACAGTATTTGGAGGGTTGAAAAGAAATGGGCTTATATGTTTACTGGTAATAATAGTAAACTACCGCATGTTAAAATGTAGGCCTAACCTAAAGACACAGCTTCTCATTCGTTTTGATAAATCGGCTGATTTGTAAATTGTAAGTTTTAAACTTGTGGGATTTTCAAATCACCATTTTGTATTTGCATGAGATCAGCACCCCAAGTTTTTGGAATTTTCAACAAAACATACTTTCATCTATACTTGAGATAGGATCAAAGTTGTTATTTTCCCACCACCTATTTCATTTCCAGATGAACAAGTCCCAACGGTAGAACAACCTGAACCTAGGCTAGGATCCGCCGCCTTCAAAGAACCTCAGCAAAGACACTGAATTTGTAAAATTTCGGACTTCATATAACTTATTTATATTAAATTTTTGAAAAAAATGAATTCTACCTTCACATATACGATCTAAATAAGGTATATGCAGAGAACAGGAAGGAATTCACTAATTGACAACGTTTAATATGTTAAATTAAAGTGTTGGAGTGGAAAATGTGGGTTTTGGCGGAGACGTGCGAAATACGCCAATTTTCAATTGGCGCTTGAGCCTGAACGGTTCGTTGGAGAAAATTACTTATGGAATGAAATTTATAGTAAATTTTATGTACATTCTTTTTTAATAGGAAGGTTATTTACGAAAAGTTGATAGTTTTCGAATTAAAAGCAAAAAACCACCAAAACTCATGATTTTTTACATGATTTTGCATTTTTTTCAATGATGCGTCACGAAATTTTGTAGGCAAACCTCAGATTCGGATTCAGCACCCCAAAAAACATATGAAATGTAAGAAACTAAAACTACCCCAAAACTTTCTTGCGAAAACACAATTTGACTGGACTACAGAGGGACTGGGGGTTATTAAAATAATTTAAAAAAAGGCGAGATCTAAAATAACGTTAGTTATTCTTTATAAAATAAACATAGTACAACAACAAAGGCCTACGGTAGTTGATCACTTTCAATATCTATGCCGCTCCATGAGATGAACAAAAACTCTTTTAAATAATTATGTCTTTTTACTTGATTGCTTAGGTAAAATCCAAAACAGATTAACTAATAAGAAATTAATAAAGTTAGGATGGTATATATGCATAAGCTGGAGGTTACCACTGGATTGTTAACTAAAGGATGAAAATAATATTACATTCAATTATTATCCTTTAAATTTGTTTAAACCTTGTTTAAACCTGATCCCTTACCACGTCCTTTGTTCAATTACTGATTTGAAAATCAAGGAAAAGTATTTTAATTCTCTATATTCTAGTAATGAAAGTGAAAAAATAATTAGTCATCAATCAATTATTGATCAAAGCTATGGCTTTTAAATCTTTGTTAACAAGAGACGCTAAACTGAGAAATGAAATGGAAAGGATAGGCCTACAACTAAAATTTAGTAACTAACCTTGTAAAACAACTAACATTTAGTTTTACATAAGTGTATTTCGAATCAACTAATAATAATATTTAACTAGCTAATAATCAGACATCGGAAGAAATAATTAAAGTAGTAAATACTTACCGTTTAATAAAACATCCACATCAAATAACAGAACATCTAAACACATGACATGCTAAAGTTTTATCGTGTAATACGTGTCTGTTTTGTCGCGGTAAATAACAACAGTTTCAGAATAACAGTAGTGTTGGCGATAGTTCAATAGCAATATCGATAGCCATTATTATCGAAAAGTCTACCGCTAGTCATTGAACTTCAAACAGTTCGACGTTATTAGTGAAATTCTCCGTTCCTTTGTACTCGATCATCAATCTCACACGACGTTAAGTTACGTTATTCAATAATCGGCCAAGCTGGCGCGTGATCAGCGACGCGACTGCCGGCGACTTTGACCCTTCGTTGTGGTTGAAAATATTTTTAAATTTCCAGGATTATCAAAAAATTACGCATAGGCCTACTATACTGTTCGAATTAATTGGGACAAACATGTTTTTTTGGTCTGCGATAGTTTGCGATTACTGCTGATGTCTTGAAAAGCCTCAAACCGGTTATATCTGAATAAAGGCAGTGTGAGGGGTTGACCATGATTATAAAAAAAACTATTTTGACTGGTTTTGGAGTGTCATTAGTTAAGTTGTGATCCTTTCTGCTGGTCAGTTGGTAGTTATAGTGTTGTGTTCCGTGTATTACGTGCTACTTCTGCTTGTTCAAAGATGGATATTTCTCTTTAGGAAGCGTGCTAAAATAATTACTCTTAATGAACATACGTCTATGACTGTGAGAGATATAGCTACGGCAGTTGGTGTGGAAAAATCAAGTGTTTCCAGAATTTTAAAAACTTTTCAAGATTCCGGATCATTGTCTCCAAAACGAAAGGGAAAATGTGGGCGCAAACGTAAAACATCTCCAAGATCTGAAAAAATTCTAATAAGAAATAGCAAAATAAATCCAAGAAAGACAAGTACAGACCTTCAAAGGGATTTGTTGGATTATGGTGTTGAAGTGAGTACTTCAACTGTACGGAAAATGCTTCTGGAAGTTGGCCGGAAGGCAAGAAATCCGAAGAAAAAACAATTTCTAACTCATAAAATGATGAAAAAACGCTTAGCGTGGGCCAAAAAGTACCGATCATGGACTGTTGACGACTGGAAAAAGGTGATTTTCAGTGATGAATCACATTTATTTGTGCAGGGATATCAATCAAGTGTTGTTAGACGAAGTGAAGGTGAACCTTTGCGAAGAGATCATATCCAACAGACTGTTAAACACCCTTCTAAACAGATGTTTTGGGGTTTTTTCACAACAAATGGGACTGGAAGCTTAGTTCCTGTTACAGGTATGATAAATTCAGTCAAATACATTGAAATATTACGCAGTAGGATTGTTCCATTTATGGAAACATTTAATGGAACATTTCAACATGACTTGGCTCCTTGTCACAGTTCGAAATTGGTCCAGACTTTTATGCCGGAAAACAAATTAAAAATGCTTGATTGACCTGGTAATTCACCAGACCTAAATCCGATTGAGAACTTATGGCATATTATCAAGAAACGTTTAGCTAAGATAGATTGCACAACAAAAGAAAAAATGATAATCAGTGCAATACAAGTGTGGTTCCACAATGATGAAGTCAAGAACATGTGCGCTAAACTAAACTAGTGGAGTCAATGCCAAGATGTGTTGGTGAGGTCATTTCTGCTAAATGAGGACATACTTCATACTAATATATAGATTATTCAGTCTAATTGTGGTATGTAATGATTAAAAACTACGGTTTTAGAAAAAAAAAATATTTTTTCATTTGTCCCAATTAATTTGAACAGTATAGTAATTCACGGATTTTTTCTTGGTAGTAAAAATTCACGCACAATTCCAGGTTTTCCAGATTGGTGGACACCCTGCTGGTTATGAGCAAGTTTAACACTCGGGTGCGCGTGTCGCACGATATAGTAGGAAGTAAGTGCACACTACCTATTCGTTTTACTGGCTTTTAAAATGGCGATTGCAACGCGTTATACTTCAACACAGAAATAATAATAATAGAACATAATGTGTTTTCTCTTTTATAAGGTC
>JAGFPH010004415.1:20393-48818 GCA_018207615.1 Philaenus spumarius | reverse complement strand
GAGGGCGCGATACTTTTTCTTGGAAATTCTCTTGCGATACTAGTGGTCCGTGGGATACCATGGTGGCTTATGGAGCCGCACACACCAGAGCAATACTCCGTGCGATACCTGAGAGGGCGCAATACTTTTTCTTGGAAATTCTCTTGCGATACCAGTGGTCCGTGGGATACCATGGTGGCTTATGGAGCCGCACACACCAGAGCAATACTCCGTGCGATACCTGAGAGGGCGCGATACTTTTTCTTGAAAATTCTCTTACGATACCATGGTGGCTTATGGAGCCGCACACACCAGAGTGAACTGTGGTACGCGATACCGAGACGAATGCGATACTGTATCGCAGTAACGCTGCATGCACTGTTCGCAGCGCTTTATCGCAGTGATACCATGCGGCCAAACCATTGAACTACTCAGTTTTGTCTGTCCTGTGCACGTGTAACAAGATGTCGTGTATCACCGAACACTTACTTAAAGTTGTTTATACATACCCGGTGCTCTATGATTTAAATCACAAGGATTTTAAGAACATACGGAAGAAAGACAAGATCTGGGAGGACATCGGAAAGACACTGAATACTTCTGGTAAGTATGAAAAGTTTTGCTGATCCCAAGAAGCACTTTGCTAGCTAGGACCAAACCTTTCTTCCATGATAGGTACTGCATAATATTTAATGAACCAAGCCTACGAAATTATGTTTCGTGTGCATATAATTTTAGCCATTTTATTGTTTAGTACCACCACGTGGTAAGTGTTGGTAAGGTTGTTTGGTACAGTGAGGAGGAAGCAGCTTGAGCTACAGGAAGTAGTGACGCAGTCTACCGTGGGAACGTCTGCCCTTGTATTTCAATTCCTAAGTCAACTCATATTACTCGTAGCCAGTAACCCTGGTAGTCCTACTAATTACGCTTACTTTTTACATATTTAACATTGGTTCTTATGGCTGGGAAAGAACCAGTTTTACATACTGATAAACTGAGCTAACTTATAAACTGAGTTCTACAACCCATTATTTAATGATTATATTTATGTAAATATGAGGCTAAGGGGCCATAGGCCATACACATATTAAATAACGCACTTAAAGTGGGGGGGGGTATGGTTTAGCCTCACATAATTTATCCCTCTTTAAAAATACAAAAATAATGAAATTGATATCTAAATCAAAGTTAAATCAGGTGTCGCGAGGTTTGTACGGTTTTACTGCAATGTTTTGTTAACTTTTAACTTATACACATGTTATTGGAATGTTTCGTTCTTACAAATATAACTATTTATATTTTACTGAGTACTTCAGTTTTATTTTGGGGAGGGTTGCTCAAGCGTTACGGTGAGTTACATGGGGGGGGAGGGGGTTTGAAATGACGAACAAATGTGTTACGTAATATGTGTATGGCCTGTAATTTATATCAAATCACATAGTTGCAGAATAAGGTGTAGTTTATTTAGTAATAAGGCAAGTAAATACAAACAAAAAAGGTAATTAATAATAATAGATAATCCTTAATACAGATAACTTCTTTAAATTTCAACAACTATTAATGGTTATTGTGCATAATTATAATTTTTCATGCTTGCGAAAGATTAGCTTTTGTCATTTAAAAAGTCTGCAACCATCTCACTTAGGTCGGGTTGTTTGTCTTGTTAAAAAAATCGACAAACCTCTCGCGCACAATCACTGCATAACGAGGACTTCTCTTGAATTCGGGATTGAATCTAGAAAAAGCACCCCCTCCAAGGCTCATCAGCATCTTCTTCAAGGCAGTCGAAGAAATCCTTATCAGAGTTCTTCGATCGTAAGAAGTTGTACAAAACGCACGTAGCTAGCACAATAACTTTAGCCAATTCCACTTACACTTTAAAGGTCTACTGTAAATTCTCCACTTTTGTGAAAGTATGCCAAACGTATTTTTAACCACACCACGTGCTCTGCAAATACAGTAGTTATACCTCTTCTTTCTTCGGTCTCGTCCAGCTTTTCTTTGTGGAAAGGGTTTCATAACATTTATTTTCAAGGCAAATGCCTCATCACCTACTAAACAGTACGGGGTCTCCTGTGTCTGTCCAGGAAGAGGTGTGTCTTTAGGTAAATTGAGTTGATCTTTGTTGAACTTTTGTCCCATAACAGATTCTTCAAATATACCCCCATCACTGTTTTTTCCGTATCCCCCCACATCAATGCAAATAAACTTATAATCTGGATCAACAATGCTCATCAAAACAATTGAAAACCTGTTCTTGTAACAGAAGTACGTCGAAACTGATTTGGATGGACACTTGATAGTGACATGCTTCCCAAGCAATTCGGAAATTGCCATCTCTCTTAGAATCCAACAGCAGATTTTTCCCATACTTCTATAGAGGGTTCAGGCAAATACAGAGGTTGTAGTCGTTGTATAATAGCATTGCAAACTTCCTCTATAATACAACTCACTGTTGAAAAACCAACTCTGAAGCTGTGGCCAATGGTTTTGTATAAGTCTCCTGTGGACAAAAACCTGAAACAAAGTTATGATTGTTTATCGCATTTGTAAGTTAACAACATAAACGCAAAAAAAAACACGGTTCAGTTTTTTCAACCTATTAGCGAATTTTCCTATAGGGAAGAAGCTATTACCGTAACTCAGCCCTAATGTTATTCTTATGACAGTTACTTTATTTGCAGGTGACGAAATGAAAAAGAAGTGGAAAAATATGCGTGATTGCTACATGAAATATCTTAGGGATTGCAAAACGACTGGTCAGGCAAAGAGAAACTATAAAAAATGGACTTGGGCCACTATGATGGAAAGGTTTAAGCCATTTATTGGAATGGCCAAAACTATGTCTAACGTAACAGCACCTGAAATTGAAGGCGACAACACAAACCATTATGAGTTTGTTGATGAACCCGATGAAATGGTTGACGATGGAGGTGACAATCAAGAAATGCCAGCACCCAGAGAAATGCCCAACCAAGAAGAACCAATCAATATGAATCTTGCTAGAAACTGTCCTACGGCTAGTCCATCTGAACCAGCCAAAAGAAGGAAACCTCAGTCACCTGGGAGCAACGCAGATAAGGTGGTTCAGTATTTAGAGGGGAAAAATAAACCTGTTCTAAATGCAATAGATCACCTGATGCTGGGATATTCGAAAACTATAAAGACTTTCACTCGGGCAAGGCAAGCAGATGTCAAGTTCAAAATAGCACAAATAATAAATCAGGCTGAACTAGGGCAGATCCAGGAAGAAAACCTCTCCAGACCAGGTAGCTCTTCTACGGGATCTTGGGTTGACTCGGAACTCGACTGTCTCACTGAGACAGTATTAGAAGACCAAAGATTAAGATTGTATGACAGGTTTGCAAATTTGTAGGCAACATGCTTTAGTTCTACTACAAAATTTAAAACTGGAATAAATTAGGACTGTACAATGTCTGTGTTGTTTTTTCTAAAAGAAGAGTTACATTTGTGTTCCTAATAAAATAAAATATTGATACTATAATGACATAATGATCTTATTTATCTGTAATAAATAATTTTAAAAGAAGTTTAAAACTGTTTTTTAGCCTTTCCTATTTTTAAACCCCTGTTTTTAAAAACCAAATATATTAATATTTAATTTTAAACTTTCAAGTAACAAAACAGTGTTTATTTTTGTGCTTCTCTTGACTTGTGATTTTATTTGACAAGATCTTACACCAACGATGCTGGTACCTTCAGGTCAAGTAACAATAATAACAAAAAAGTAACTATAACAAAACCACATGATGTAGAAAATAAAAATTAACAATACTGTACAGAGAATTTAGGAGTTTTTTCAAAATTTAAAGGTATGAGATTTAACAAAAAAAAATTATCTATATATAACAGAAAATTATGTGAACTTTACCTTAAAGTTTGAAGTATTACCTTAAAGTAATTGCTAGCCGTTCTTCGGCACTAATCGCTTCACGGTAGTGGGTACTTTCCTTTTCAATAATGTCAGCAATCAAACTCAGCAAATCGTCAAAACATTCCTGATTCATTCTAAAATATATGTAGAATCTTTTTTCATCTTTTCTTAACTGGGGCATGAGCGTATGGTACTCGCCAAATTGCAGCAGCCGATCTTTATTTATGTCGTGTACCCACATTTTCCTTGCTCTTTCGTCTTCTAGCACGGCTAGTAAGAGCAACGCTTCTTCTTCATCAGACGATGTCATGGTAAGTAAACACACAGTACAGTAAACAAACACTAACTATAACACAACACTTTTACGTCTAGAGAGTCACACAACCAACACACCCTACGCTCCCCTGAGGTGTACTGGCTTTCCCGCGCGTCTCTTTTCCCGCTCTGGTGTGGAAGCACCTGTTTCCGCTGCGATATTATCGCCCAAGTATCGCAGATAAAATTCTAGGAATTATATCGCGTCGCTCCATCGATAAAGTATCGCTCCGGTGTGAGAAATGCTTTAAGTGAGGCCGAGCTAGGTTTGGGCATTGGTAGGGGGCGAGGACACAGGATGAGGTTTAGCCCTAGTTTATCTAATAACAAACCTTCGATCCACACCCTTCTGACGTAGACGGTAAAGGCTGCCAATTCCTCTCCCACACCGTTCCTATCCGCATACTCCACGATGAAGTTAAACCCTTCCTGAGTCATTTCCGGTGGTAGTAGAGGCAAGGCCTGGCACATCTTATAGACCCGGCGAGCGAACAGGTTGGCAAGTAGCAAGTGGACGTGGCCTAACTTGCGGGCCTTCTTATTCATAGCCTGTACAGTAATAAGAACTACTTATAATATGTGCTTACTGTACAAACTAAAGCTTACACAATTGTTTTAATGTCATATAAAAACCATGCTATATCTGTGAATCAACGCAACGTAAAAGCTACGCTGAAAGAAATCAGTTAACAAAACATATTTATTGGAATTTTTTTGTGAGTAAATGATTTTCTGTTACAATTACGTATATTTCGGTTAAAATTGCAAAACTACTTGTGAAATTCATTGTCTAATTTATTGTAGTATCCTCTAAGTAGGACCGAACATTACTATGCTTGGTTGGGCGGATAGTAAATAGACCCTCGTTTATATGATGAAATACGATCCTGTTGACACAAGGAAGTATCCTGAAGTTAGCAACATTAATTTGGAAACACTCTGTATATAAAATACTCTTTGATAAAAGCCAAATACCATTTACTGATGATCACTATTTCTCAATAACGTTAATAACTAAGAAGGGGGTGAAGAAAAGTTAAACGAGGCCGAATGGCGACCTAGGTCAGGGGGAGAGGCCGCAGGCCGAGCAGCGGATTCTATACCATACTAAAAACCTACTTGACAAATTTGCACATGGATTTTTTCAAAACGACCAAAATTGCAATATATACAGTACATAATACTTACGTTGGCTGAATGAAACTAGCAGACCACTATTTACGCCTGGTTCCATTGGCGCCGTAAGCTGTTCTGGAGACCAGCCTCAAAATCAGTGGTTATCACTCGAGGACTCCAAGCTCCAAAAAGCTGGCCGACGAACTTAAACACTTCATTATACAGACTCTCCGTTTTTCGGTTCATAAGAACCGACACCAGTGGAAATGCCTGAAACAAGTTATGATGCAATGATTTAATAAAGAACACCCATTACAACATTGCAACATCCAATCTAATTCCGTAAATATAAAAGCCCAAATTTTAAAATGAAATTGTGAGCGAATGAGGTGGTAGAAAGCTGGGAGTGGTATCATTTTAAGGGCCTGGACATGGAATTTTGGGGAAAACATTTGTTACAAAATAAAATAATACCCATTTTAATAGCTGGGGAAGGTGTAAATCAATTGATTGTATAACAGCTAATTGTATTAAAATTGGGCAACACCTGAATGTGTAGTTTTGTTATTGCAACTGCGTTTTTGTTTATTAGTTAAGTAAACAAAACAAAGTGAAAATTAAAATCAAAGTTTTTGATTGAAATATGTTGCAAAACACAAACATAATAAATATATTACATTATTTTTTCTACTATACTTGCTATTATTTACAGTCTAAATGCTTTTTAATATGCAATTATAAACATTTTCCCTACCAGATGATATAACATTCTTCAATCAACAGTAGGCCTACATTTAAGCTCACGCCTACCACCTCCTGGTTGGACTTGATTTTTATCATTTTTCAATAAAATTGACTTATTTAAAAAAAATTATAATAACTTTAGCCTATTGGTTTTATTTATTTTAT
Organism: Philaenus spumarius; assembly: GCA_018207615.1. Classification (NCBI taxonomy): domain Eukaryota; kingdom Metazoa; phylum Arthropoda; class Insecta; order Hemiptera; family Aphrophoridae; genus Philaenus; species Philaenus spumarius. The sequence continues at coordinate 42,604 of JAGFPH010004415.1, read as the reverse complement.
GTTGGGAACAAAGTATTGTTAGGTGTTACATTAAAAAATGTCAGTAAATATAAAAATTAATGTTAGCAAATATTTCAAGCAAGGTAGACTACGTCTTTCTTTCATTAGTGTTGCACTATAAAAGTTATAAAACAGAAACCTTTTCACGTTCTACTTGCATCTAATCTCTCTATTGCTAAATACAGTTATTTTCATACTATTATTTGTTCATACGGATTGATATAACTTTTATAGTATTTTGTATTTGACAATTATTGTAATATACAATTTCGCGTGTAAAATTGAAATTTTTAAATATTTGCATTTCAAAAATAGGGGAGGTCAGTCAATGACACACCATTTTAAATTTGCATTGTAACTTCTTTTTGTTAAAGGTGTTCTAATACGATTTTTGCAACAAAAATGTATGCAAACATTTTTATATAACATATTAGTGTTTTATTATAAAATTTTCAATAAATCATAATAATTATTATTTTTTAAATTTTGTATTATTTTTTTTTTTAATTTTGTGAATGTTTGCAACTATGTCATTTTAGACACATATGAGGATAAAATGACATACCATTGTTTTTGTTATGAAAACTTCACATTTTTGCTTTATTACATACATATGTTTGTTTTAATAAACTAGTTGACAAAATATAAACGTGTTTACGGTACTGAAAAGTGTATTGAGGAAACAAAAATGTATATACCTTTTTTACCTAAATTGTCTATTTTTTCTGAATTATTGTCTGCTTATTCTAATTTAAAAACTTGATACAACATGAGTTTTAACTAAACCAAACAACTTAACGAAACTTAAACTAAACCAAACTAATGTCGACGAAAGAGGTGTAAACAAGAAATATATGGCTTTGTGAAATTCTAAAAAAGATATCAAATAATTATGAACAAATCTCACAAATAAACATTTTTGCTTTTTTCTCCAATCCTGTGCACTCCAGATGAGCCCAAAGTTTACAGATCATACATTGCAGCCTAGCTCTTGACTTTGAATATAATTCATTGCAATAAATGCAAGCTGCGACATCTTTTTCATCGTTGTTTTCCAAAAGGTCTTCTTCAAAAGCATCAGCTGGTTGAAATTCCAAGCGTTTTTTGACAATTCTTGCGCTCTTTTTTTTATCTTTTGCCAGTTTAAGGGCCTTTTTTTCTTTAAGCTCTTTAATGAAAGGAGAGCTTGTCAAAATTAATTCATGTTTCTTCTCTTGATGTTTTTTTATTGAAGTAGGAGCTTGAGGCAGTGGTGAAAGATCAGCCACTGTTACTTTTCTAGTGGTTATAGATGGGCCAGGAGAGTTTTCACTAACCTGCACTGAAGTTTCTTGACTGTAGATATAATATAGTTAAATGTAAGTATACTAGCATAGATAGACATCAGACATGACTCTATAGCCTGGTCCACACGCTCAAATTTATCGTCAGTCTTGCATGAACACTGAAAGTTTGACAGATAAGACTGAGTTGGCCGTCGCGTCCACACGACTCAAATTTGGTGTCAGTCTTTGCTGAAATATGGAGGAAGAGTGTTTGATATTAGTGACTTTGATCGCAATTTGTGCTAAACGACTTAGATTTAAGAGACTCAGGCGTACACGGTGGTCACGACAATGGTTACTGAAAAGGCATAAATTCTCGCATGTCAATCTGATCCGAGAACTGCAACATGAACCATCAGATTGGCGTAACTACTTACGTATGGACACAGAAACGTATGGCAAATTGTTAGATCTTGTTACACCACACATACAGAAGAAGGATTGTGTCATGAGGGCATCTATCAGCACCCATGAAAGACTCTCTGCAACATTGAGGTTTTTAGCAACTGGACGAAGCTACAAGGACCTTGAGTTCACTACTATAATCTCCAAGCAAGCTTTGAGTCAAATAATACCTGAGACCTGCATAGCTATATACAATGTTTTGAAAACTGAATACTTGAAGGTAAATAAATTAAACAAATTATATTTAAAGTAAATTGTATAATTCAGAAACAAACAAATTATCACACGTATATTTAAAGAACATCTTAAGAAATTGTAGCCTCCAAAGTTTAATGAAGAACCATTTAAATGTTATAAGCATATAAAAGTATTTTAAAAATTAAATAAATGAATGATGATAATAATTTTAGTTATAATAGAATTTTAATTTTACATATTCATGTACACTTACAGTACATACATTTTACAATTTTATAATTAAGTAAACATAACTGTAAAAACTGTCATATTCAGTAATAACTTAGTTCATAGTGAAATTAGAAAAGTAGGTAGAAACTACTGACTGACTTTCTGAGTTATTTTTGTTACTCTCAGTTACATGAATAGGTTGTACAGACTTTGCTTGTGGTGGACAGGGTTGTTGAAAACCAAGCATACCGAAATGAGGAATATCATATTCATTATAATTATAGTTTGGTGGTCTCGCAAACTGGTTACCCGTGACGGAAGCCGCACAGTTCATAACCTTAAAATCCTTTGTTAGTGATTCTAGTTCTCCTTCATAAATTACGTCATTTATTAGTTTTTTAGCAAATATTTGTTGATTACCTTTGAAAGCACGAAGTTTATGGGCAACATACTTTCCAAATACCTGGAATTCATCTTCATTGTTCATAGCTTTAAGTTTTTCTCCAGCTAAATCTAATATTTCTCTTGTTGGTGATTGTTTCTTCTTCCTTTTCCACCCTGGTCGGCAAGTAGATGATGTAAAACTAGTTGATGTGGCAGAGTCTGTAGTTCCATCTTGAGGGGTTGGAGGTGCGGACAGTGCTGCAGCTCCTCCTTGAACATCATCTAGCTGGGTGAGATCATCATCTTGTACCTAAAACAAAATCAATTTGTTTCAGTTTCCGAAGAGCACAGAAGAATGGAAATATATTGCTGAAGAATACAACAGGAAATGGAACTTTCCACATTGCCTAGGCGCTGTTGATGGAAAGCACATCAGAATCATACCTCCAGCTAACAGTGGATCTTATTATTTTAATTATAAAGGCTCTCACAGTATTGTACTCATGGCAATTGCAAATGCAAATTATGAATTTATCTATGTTGATGTTGGTACAAATGGAAGGATATCTGACGGAGGGGTTATTTCAAGTACTAAATTTTATGAGAAGTTAACGAACGGTAGCCTTAGAATTCCTGACGCAGAGAAACCTTTAGACAGTGATGAAGTATTGCCCTACGTGTTTCTGGGTGATGAAGCTTTCAGCCTGCGTCCAGATTTCATGAAACCTTACCAAAAAAAGAATTTGACTAAAAACTCTAGAATCTTTAATTACAGGCTGTCCAGGGCTAGACGGGTAATAGAAAATACATTTGGTATTATGGCATCTCGTTTTAGGGTTTTGTACAGTGCAATAAATTTGGGAGTGGAAAACATTGAAGTTGTAGTAATGGCTTGTTGTGTACTGCATAACTTTTTGAGAAGGCAATGTTCTACTACATATATGACATCAGATGTCGTTGATATGGAAAATATACAAGATGGTTCAGTAGTATTATGAGCAAGATGCAACCCAGATTTAATTCACGATCTTCAACAAGGACGTCGTGGTTTAATCCTGAGCAAAGGAAAAGAAGTTAGAGAAAAGTTTACATCGTACTTCAACAATGAAGGGTTGGTACCTTGGCAAGATGAGGCAATCATGTAGTGTAACATGTAATATACGAACAATATGAAAAGTATCCTCGTGTATTGTACTATTATTCTAAGTTCTATTCTATTATTCTAATCACTTAACTTAGAATTAAGAAATACATAAGTGTAGGCTAAGTCATGAACATTTCTTACAAACGTTTGTGTTTTACGAAAAATGCATAAGATGCCATATCACACACTTTAAATGTTCAGTTTTATTGTTTTTTTTAGTTAAAATGTCAAAATGCCCAATTTTTAATTTCTTTATTTCTGACCAAGATATTTAAAATTTGTAATAAGCATTAAAATTTTAATTTAATTTATTTCCAATTTTTTTTAATATTGACTCTTATTTTGCCTTAAAAGAATACAAAAATAAAACTGCCATTTTAACGCTTATTATAAACATAATGTACATATAAAATTTATTATTTTCAAAAAGGTTAACTGTTTTTGGTTACTACTTATAATGAATATGAAAATAATGAAATATGTAAATGTAATTTTTACTAAATAAAATTGTATTAATTTTAATTATATTTTACATTACAAATGATTGCAACATTTATTCTAAATTGTTAATGGCTTTTACTTACCTCATTATCAAAATCCTAAAGATTTGAAAAAGACTTCCTCGGCTCTTGATCCGCGTCACTCAAAAATGACAGTAAATCGAAGTACCACAGAGAGGGTTTGTGCACTTCATCAGTACTAGCACCGGAACGCATAGACGCTTTTATTTTAGCGCATTCTTTGCGGTACACTGTACGGAAGAGTTAATTTTTTTAGTAACAAAATCTTTGTTTGCTTGAGGGTCTACTTCCTTGCATTTCTTAATCAAAACATCATACGCCTGCACCTTCTTGTTCTTATCACTATAGTCTTTAGATTTAATTTGCCAAAGGCAAGGAAAACCTCTATATAAATCTAAAAACTCACAAAAGAAATCATGATTCCAGTGCCGTATGTCTTGCGACGCCATTTACCTTACAAATTTAAAACTATACAATAAAAAACAATAGCACAGCTCGCGGCTACACAACAGACTGAATGGAAAAGTTTTACAGACAAGACGGATGCTAGTCCACACGTTCAAACCTGTTCAAACTTGTCGTCAGTCTTGCATGAACCCAAAGGTCCTGGCCATCAGTCTTTTCGAGGTTTGTCAAACCTCGTTTTCTTCATGCAAGACGTCAAACCTGCCGTCCACACGTTCAGTCTTATCTGTCAAACTTTCAGTGTTCATGCAAGACTGACGATAAATTTGAGCGTGTGGACCAGGCTTATGGTCTATCACACTATGACAAGACAGAAATTCAAGATGGCCACTGATGTTCATGCCTAATAATAATAACTGCTTAATAATTATAACTAATTATGTCTAATAAATAATAACTGTAAAACATTATAAGTGTTTTCATTGTGAATCATAAACATGGTGTCAGAATCGGGATGATAAATTTAGCAAATGCAAAAGCTGTAAGTAAAGTTATTAGTGTTTGAAAATTAGGAACAATGTGGTGTTAAAGTATGCCTGAAAATACACGTAAGTTTTTAAGACACTTTTAAGAAAATAAATTCAACTTTATATGGGACATGAAAATTATAAATTGGCATAAAATTAAAATGTCTTCACAAAGTTTTGGAATTTCTTCACATATAGGACCTCTTAACCTAGAAGGTAATGTTTCACAAAATTGGAAAAACTGGTCTCAAAGATATAACATATTTCTAACAAACAGCTACCAAACTAACAGAAGAATCTGAAGAAAGAAAAATTGAATTATTACTTCACAATCTAGGTGAAAGGTGTTTAGACATCTATAATTCGTTTAATTTAACCAGAAGTGAACTAAAGAAATATGATATTGTTCTGGGAAAATTTGATAATTACTTTTCTCCTAAAACAAATCTATCAATTGTAAGACTTAAATTTCTTAGGCCTATGCGTAAAAACAAGGAATAGGTGAAAATATAGACTCATGCTATACAGACTTAGTCAATAAAAGTTTAGAGTGTGAATTCGGTACCCTTAGAGAAGAATTGGTGCGCGATCTTTTAATTTGTGGTTTACATTAAAAAACGAACATCTTAAAGAAAGATTATTACGTGAATCTGAACTTACTTTAGACAAAGCTATTATTATATGTAAAGCATCTGAACTATCAGTTCTACAAGTGAAAGAACTAGACAATACAAGTGCAGAAATATCACAAGTTAGGTTAGGTAGGCCTAAGCCTAGTGCAAAGCCAAAAGTAGGTACACAATCTAAATTTTTGTCAAGTTATTCTCCACAACATGTGAAAAATGTCAATAATAGACATAATTTACAAAAGAAAAATACATTTATAAATAATTGTAGAAATTGTGGTAGAAACCATGAAATTAATAACTGTCCAGCATATGGTGTGTCATGTTATAGATGTAAAAAGAAAAACCATTACTTTTTGTGAAACATTACAAAAAGTTTTCATTTATTTATTTATAATGGAATTTCACCAAGAACCAACAGTCGTTAGTATAAATAGTTTTAAACCATTACTCTTCTTATTGTTTAACAAGTAAATTTACTTCTAATAAAATAAATTCTGTTAGTATTAGTGAAGAGGAAATGGATGTAGGCCTAGATATAGAAAATATTAAAATAGAAACAGTACAAAAAGGTTACAAAGATCCTAATGAATGGATAGAAACATTAATAATTCGTAACCAAAAGATTAATTTTAAACTGGATACAGGAGCACAAACTAATTTGCTTTCTATTTCACAATTTAAAAATCTAGGGTTGCCTAATACACTGATTAAGAAATTATTACTCAATATAACGTCTTTACTGGAGAAAAAGTTAATGTTGCAGGAAAATGTGATTTAGATTGTACTTATAATGGTAAAACTTATTCTATTTCGTTTATAATAGGGGAGAGCGGGGATGTTTGGGACAATTTTCAGTTGTTATTTTTTTACTATCTTGTTATTTAAGCTTCAAGGCCCATGATAATACCAATTTATAGAGAAACTCTTCAGCTACATTAAAATATTTTTTTTGCTGTGAAAATTATAAAAATATTAATTCACATTATTTTTTTGTTGTGGTATGTAAAGTGTCCCAATGCTCCCTACCCTGGGGAGGTTTGGGACAGTGCTTGGGGAGGTTTGGGACATATAATTAAAACAAAGCATACCACTGAAAAACTTGTAATTTTACACTGTTAAATAATGTATTTAAAATTACAATGGCTTTGGCTTTAAACTAAAAGAATAGTTCAAATTTCTTTGGTTATTGAAAAGTTAACAAAAAATATAACTAGAATCTAATAACAAATGTTTTTGTTCTAAAAAAACCTGTCTGCCTATTTAAAATTTAGTGGAAAGGCCTCTATTTACAAAAAAATGTTTATAGGCTGAGAAAACACATATCTTAATCTGTCCCCTGTCATGGAAATTTCCGGAACCGGTAAAATTCCTAACACATTTTCAACTTTCACAAAAGATATGTCTTCTTCTTGTGTAATGAAAGTTTTCTTTGATGTATCAATACATTTAAGGGACATAACGCTGACTTCTGATTCTTCAGGAAGCTCATCCTCATCAGGAGGTCTTTGGATAATACAGGCATACCTATATTTGGTAGACAGCCTTGCTCCTCCCTTGAACTCTACCAAAACAAACGTTCCATGTTTGAGATCTTTTGGCTGAAAGTCTGAAACATCATCATACTCTTCATCTGAAATGTTCATCACACTTTCACCAGAGGAAATGTCTGATAAACTCTCTAATGAGCTGTCCATGTCCTGAACTTTCTTTTGTCTTGGTCTTTTCTTTTTTATCTGGCCGGACAATTTCAACTGTCTTTTCATCAATCTTTCTTCTTTTTGTTTCTTCTTTTCTTCCTGTATTCTCGCTTCTTCTTCTATCAACAACTTTTCTGGAGTGTCCGTTAGGATTCTTGTTTTACCGGGTTTTTTGCCACGGTTAGGTTTTTTTCTGGGTTCAGCCTTTGGATAAGGCTTGATTTGTTCGGGAGTGATTATTTCACCTTGGCTAGACTTTTTTGGTGTAGTTTTATTACAGGTAAATTCTTTTGATAGACAAAATTGGTTGAGAGGCATTGTGATACTTGTATCAGATGAGGTTGATGGTATATTCCATGATTCATCAATAGGCCTATTTATATTCTCCTTTAAGGGTAGGTCTTCATTTAGACAATGGACTACGATGCCTGGAGGTTCAGACGTATTTGGTTCTTGCTGCTTAGAATTATTGACTTCGTTCAAAGTATCATCCGTCATGTTAGGATTAGGGCGGTCTGTGACAGAACTGCCTAGAAAATCTTCTTCACTAAAAACATCTCTGTTGTAAGGATAAATTCCTGTTTTAGTGAATCCAGAAAGAAAGTTTTTTGGGGTAAAAGCTTGTGCAAAAGCCTGGCACGATAATTCGGCTATTTCATAAATAGACACTGTTTTACCTGGGTGAGAAGCTAACCAGGCATCAATTGCTCAATTGTAAAATGCCTTCATAGGTCCAAATAGACTGACATCTAGTGGTTGCATCTTGTTGCTGCAGTGGGGAGGTATAGTTAAAAAGATAACACCATTTTTTCTTGCGTAGTCAATAGAATTGACAGATATATGGCTGTCATGGTTATCCATTAATACTAAAATAGGTGATTCCTTGGTAGGTTTGGTATGCTTAACAAAATGTCTTAGGAATAGCTCAAAAGTCTCCTTTGTTTGCCAGCCGGAAGGAGTAGCTGAGCCTGAAGTTCCTGCAGTTGATCCTTTCAACATTAAATTTTCTTTAAATTTATGTCTCGGAAATATAAAAAATGGTGGAACAGAATTACCGATGGCATTTATTCCGGTGCACATTGTAACCAATTGACCTCGTTCAGCAGATGTCATTTGTCCAACAAGTTTAGTACCTTTATTTGCCAGAACACAGGTAGTATCCTGAACAGTTTTTACCCCCGTTTCATCTATATTATAGATAGCCTCCGGTCCAAATTTATATCGCTTTAAAACCTCAAATTGTCAAAAAACTCACCCACATTTTTTTATTAAAACTGGTTGCCCTAGAAAGACTTATTCCTTCTGGTTTCCTTATAGATAATTGTGGGTGTCTTTTAAAGAATCCCCTCATCCAGTCTTCCCCTGCTAGTTTTGTTGCTTCCCACTTCTGAGGAATGTTTTTACTGTTTGCTACAGCATATTCATATGCTAAGCTCTTGGTGTTAACTTTCGACAGACCATAGTGCATCTGACTAGATGTAAGAATGTAATCAACTAAATATTGTTCTTCTTCCAATGTGAAAATTTGGTTTGACGTATGTTTTGATGTATATTTAGCATCTGCACCAGGTAAATTATCTCGGTTAATTACATACCTTTGAAGTGAAGACTTACTAATCTTCCATTTCTCGGCTGTCTCTCGAAGGCTTCGCTTCTCTTCCAAAATTTCCCGAACAGCTTCCTTAATATTCTCAATTGATGGGGCTTCCCTATCAGTTTTCTTTTTGTAGATCAACGGCATTGTTCTCAATCTGAAAATATAAATAACTTATTAGAATTAGTTAAATTTAGGCCTAGTATTATTTTGAGAGCATTTCCGTCATTTATTACCGGTACCAATTAATTTTTGGTTCTTCATTTATTCACCACCATGCAATGGATTGCAATAGGTACAAACTATTTAACACACATTTTATTTTACAGAACTTGATAAATAAAGATTTATTTATAAATTTATTTGACTATATAATCAACATTATTAATTAAAACCCAACATTGTACCTTTTATATATTTTTAAATTCCATAGGGAGGTTTGGGACACTGTCCCAAAGCTCCCTGAGGTACCTGCTCACTTTAAATGTGTTCTGAAATCATAACCTTAAAAGAGAAAGCAGAGTTTACTACATTAAAATAAACCTTGATGTAGTGATAATTTAATAAATATTTTACATTTACCTAATTATGTACAATGGAGATGGAGAAAAATCAAACTCTTTGAAGAAAAATCCAGACTTAATGAGGTAAAATCACATTTTTCATAGCAACAAACAAATCTTCCAACTAAACCTCATGGAACTCCAGCTAGACTAAGATTGGAGGCTAGTTCTCATTCTGGAGGGAAACTAGCTCTCTGCAGCCAACCCAACAAAATAAAATTATGGTGTCCCAAAGCTCCCCTGTCCCAAACATCCCCATTCTCCCCTAGTAAATTCAGAGTGTTCTCCTATTTTAGGATTAGAAACATGTTGTAACTTAGGTTTGATTGAACGCACAGTAAATGTCAATAGTATAGGCCTAAATGATAATCAACAAGAGATAGTAAATGAATATAAACATTTGTTTGATAATCAATTGGGAGATATTCCAGGAATTGTTCATTTAGAATTAATGGAACATTTTGAGCCCAAAATAGAACCAACCAGAAGAGTTCCTTTTGCTTTGTTGCAGCCTTTAAAACAGGAATTAAATAAAATGGAATCTCTAGGTATTGTATGTAAAGTATCAGAACCTACAGAATAGGTCAATAGTATGGTTCTAATAAATAAAAAGAATTCAGGGCTTAGAGTTTGTCTAGATCCACGTAATTTAAATAAATATATTAAAAGACCTCATTGTCAATTGCCTACTTTAGAAGAATTATATTCTAAATTTACTGATGCTAAGATTTTCTCTGTACTAGATACAAGTAGAGCATTTTGGATGCTAAAACTAGATGAAAGTAGTAGTAAACTATGTACTTTTAACACACCCTATGGTCGCTATAGATTTTGTGGGTTACCATATGCCATAAGTAGCGCTCCTGAAATATTTCATGCAAAATTTTCAGAAATGTTATCAAGTGTAAATGGTGTTGTAAACTATATGGATGATGTTTGCATTTATGCGCCTAATAAACAAATACATGATGAAAGAGTAAAACAGGTGTTGAAAATAGCAAATGATAATGGTATTAAATTAAATTTGTCTAAATGTAGCTTTGGTGTTTCTACAATTAAATTTGTAGGTCATGAATTTTCTAAAAATGGTATTTCACCAGATAATACTAAAATTTTAGCAATACAAAAAATGCCTTCTCCTACCAATAGAAAGGAGTTAGAAAGATTTCTAGGCATAACAAATTACCTCTCTAAGTTTATTCCAAATTATTCTAGCATTACTGCACCATTAAGAATGTTACTTAGAAAAAATGTACTATTTCAATGGGATAGTGTAAATCAAATAGCTTTTGATAAACTAAAAGAAGTAATAACAAATCCACCTGTTCTAACTTACTATAATCCTAAAAAAGAATTAACTGTTTCTGTAGATTGCTCTTCTACTGGTCTAGGAGCTGTGTTAATTTCAGAAAATCAACCTATTTGCTATGCCTCTAGATCTTTAACTGATACACAAGCAAATTATAGTCAAATAGAAAAAGAAATGTTAGGAATAGTATTTGGATGTACAAGATTTCATCAATATATATTTGGTAGAAAAGTTCTTGTCGAGACAGATCATAAACCTTTAGAAAGTCTGTTTAGGAAGCCTTTAAGTGCTGCCCCTTTAAGATTACAGCGTATTCTACTTAAAGTACAAAGATATGATTTAGAAGTAAAATATAAACAAGGTAAATTAATGTTCATAGCAGATACTTTATCAAGAGCATCTTTACCTGTAAATAACTTAGAAGAAATAGATACCTTAGATGAAGATATAATATGTCAAGTAAATGTATTTAAACAAAATTTACCCATTTCATTAAAAAACTAGAATTGTTTAAGAGAGAAACAAATAATGATACATGTTTACTTAAGGCTAAAAACTATGTAATAAAGGGATGGCCGGACAATACAGAAAACAGAAAATTTAGTAAAACCATTTTTTAATATAAGGCATGATTTACATGTGATTTCTGACCTTATTTTTAAAAATGAAAGCATTGTGGTTCCAAAAAATTTGCAAAAAGAAATTTTGTCAAGATTGCATGAAGGTCATGTTTGTGTACAAACCTGTGAACTTAGAGCTAGAAATGTTCTCTATTGGCCGGGTATCCATTCAAACATAAAACATATGGTTAATAATTGTGTAACTTGTGCCATGTACAAACCATCTAATAGTAATGGTACAAACCATGACATACCAGAAATGCCATGGAGTAAACTATCAGTGATATATTTGAATATAAAAATGTTCACTATTTAGTCGTAATGGACTACTATTCTAAATATATAGAACTTGTCTCATTACCTGATATTACAAGTAAATCTGTAATAAATAAGTTAAAATCAATTTTTGCAAGGCATGGTATTCCTCAAACATTGCTTACTGATGCAGGATCTCAATTTACTGCTAAAGAATTTAAAAAATTAGTAACTGATTATGAATACGATCATGTAATAATAATCCCAAAACATTCACAATCAAATGGCTCAGCTGAAGCAGCTGTTAAAATAGCTAAAGGGATAATTAAAAAATGTGATTATGATAAGTCAGATCCATATTTATCTTTATTGTATTATAGAAACACTGCAAAACCTCATTTGCCTTCAACAGCACAGTTATTGTTACCACATAATAATAGTTATCTTAAGTCAAAATTAGTCAAACCAAATTTGTTAGCATTAAGAAACAGAAAACAGACTATACAAAAATATTATAATAAGACAGCTAAACCTTTACCACACCTAAATATCAATGACAAAGTGTTATTTAAAAAATCTTTAGAATCTTCTTGGACTCCTGGGAAGATTATACGTAAAGAAACAATTCCACGGTCTTATGTAATAAAAGATGAAAAGGGTCAAAAATATCAAAGAAATAGAAAATTAATTATACCTTCTCCAATTGGCATTATTCCTAATCAAAATACTAGTTCTAATGGGAAAAACAATACTGACTTAGTAAATTATAGTAACTATAGTTCAGAAGAAATGTTAGATTTAGAAAATAATGCAATTAAACAAATGGATGGTTACATTACCAAATGTGGACGACAGGTTAACAATCCTAAAAGGTTAACATATTAAACAAAATAATATGTTAAATAATATGATCAAATAATTATATTTTAGTAAACTGTATTTTAGGTATTACTTAAATAAGTATAAGGTCTTTAATTGTATACAACATGGAAGTATTGTGTTGAATGTAAATAGTTAAAAAGAATTTATATTTTAGGTTAATTTAAAATAGAATTATGTTTAAAAAAAAGGAAAAAAAAGTAATTTATGTTAAAGAAGTTCTACTAACAATTATACAAGTTATTGTTTGTTTTATACTTTTAAGTTCTTAATCAATAAGTTAAATTGATTATATAAAATGTTTATTTACTTATTGTATTGTAAAGTTTATTTGTTTTATCTGAAGAGAAAAGATGTTGATATAATATAGTTAAATATAATTATACTAGCATAGACATCAGACATGACTCTATGGTCTATCACACTATGACAAGACAGACATTCAAGATGGCCACTGATGTTCATGCCTATAGTTACTGCTTAATAATTATAACTAATTATGTCTAATAAATAATAACTGTAAAACATTATAAGTGTTTTCATTGTGAATCATAATCAATGAGGCTTCATTATTGTCGTCTTCTTTCTTTTTCTTTCTTTTGGTTGTTTCACTAGAGGCAAACAAATGTTCTGGAAAAATATCCGGATTTAATGGGTACAATCCTGTATGCAAGAAACCTTTCTCAGCGTTTACTACGGTAGCAGCTTTCCCGTAAGCTACCGAAAAAATTTAACAAATCTGATAAGTCGTAACAACTCTTCCGGGGTGATTCCGCATCCACTTCCTGATGAACCTCCTGATTATAAAAAGTTTTTAGTGGTCCAAAAAAGGTTATATCCAGGGGTTGCATGCGGTGAGTACAGTGTGAAGGCAAGCACACCATAACATTTTCATTCTTTTTCGCATATTCCAGTACAGCCACGTCTTTGTGGCTGCCGTGACCATCAACTAATAACAAAATTTTATCATCATTGGACGGTTTAGTGTGTTTCACAACATGTTGAAGAACTTTAATAAAAAGTTCTCCTGTCATCCAGCCCTTTTTTTGTACAAGTCCAATAGAGCCAGTAGGAGCACCATCTAGTAATTCGTGTTTAAAATTTGTTCTGGCAAAAACAAAAACAGGAGGAATGTAATGGCCAGTGGCACTCGTTCCGCGCTTGTGATCGTTCCAACTTGTTTTTTTCCAGCTGTAGCAAAAACCTTTGGGGACTCTTGCACTGTAGATAGTGCTGATTCATCGAGATTATAGATTCTATTGGGTGAAACGTTAATTGAAGAAAGGATATTGCCATAGTTCTTGAAAAAAATAGCCATCACTTTTTGGTTGAAACCTGACGCACGGGAAAAACTAGTTCCTTCAGGTTTTCTCAAAGAAATGCCAGGATTTCTTCTACGGAACCCTGCAAACCAGTCCCACCCTGCAGCTTCATTTTCATAGTTGAATCTATGATCAACTCCGCTCTTTTCAGCTAGTTGAAAGGCAAGCTTTCGGACATCTAAAGGGGTGAGTCCAAATCCCCTCGATTCAAGAAGCTTAAAGTGATCAAACAACTCCTTTTCAGTGTCTGCATCGAATGTTGGTTGAAACCGGCCTAGTCCTTTTTGGCATTCTTTAAAAACTTTGTTCTTACCTCCTACCCTTCTCCTTAGGGTTGCCTGGGGGACTCCAAACGTTTTGGCGGCTTTCAACCATACCATAATTTTTTCTTGAACAGCCTCAATTGCATTGGACATTGACTCCTCACTCCAATACTGCCTGTCTGTTTTTCTTTTGTATTTCTCCATCTGAAAAAAACCAACCTGGTTAGGCTTAATCCATTAAAATGGCACAGGTCATATACGTATTCACTTTTTAGTTAATTTAAATTTCAGTTTTTGTTCTTTAATTTTGGTTATTTTATTGAAATTTAAAAGTACCTAAATTATATTTCTTGCAAAAAGTAAATAAACATGTGCATAAGAAGTACATTTAATTTGCTTGTTTCATGTCAAATAAGATAATTATTTTCATTATGTTTAATAAATTAATCTTACCTAGTTATTAGCATATTTACACTCATTATATTAGACAAAATCACTAATAAAATTTATATCTAAGAAAACGCTGCGTTTAAGAGTAAAATGACATACCTAATGGGTAATATGACATACTATGTCATTTTACCCTGAAACACATGATCATGGAAAACAAGTATTAAATTTCTGAAGTTTGTTTTTTAGGTTCCCTGGTTCACAAAAACCGTATGCCTAAAAGTACAAGGAAGCTAAAAATAACAATAATTATGAAGTTATTCCTTACCTTGTAAGAATAAGAGTGGAATTATTCCAACGTAAAGAAAACTTTCGTCCGAGACAACGTAAAGACTCGTAAGATAATGGCCGCTATGACTCAACTGACACTGTTAGCCGGTTCAGCTCACTGGAGGCGGCCTCGTACCAACTGTTGAACATGAAATTACCCGTTTTTCACTCCCAAATTTCCCTGATGATGAGAAACTACATAGTATGTCATTTTACCTTAGTGTGTCATTTTAGACTGACCTCCCCTACTTACTACATGTTATCCTTCACATTGCATTAACACCACAGCAATTTTACTTACATGGTCAAACATGATGACAGCTACTGTCATCAACTGATAGTATGGAGGGTTTGTTGGCACCACCTTGAACTTGGCATCGACGTGGATATGTGTCTTCTCCATGTTCAGTAGGTCAGACAATCTCGGTGACATGAAGACGACCGCGACCGATGTCACATCCGTAGGGTCAATGCAAACTCCTTGGTAGAATTGCCCGCCATGTACCGTTTGCTAATATCGCGGGCTTGCCTCAAGTGCAGCCGCATATTCATTAAGGCTGTTAGGGATGGGCCCAGTATTCGCACGCCTGTCACGGTACATCGTAGATGAGATGCTGTGGAATGCGACAGACGCTGCAACTTCTCAGGGACCCTGTTAAAAATAAAAAAACAGTTCGCTGTAATTTGGACTATATTTGTAAATAGTCAGAATAATTTTAAACGTAATACTGTTTCTTCATGCAGTTACGCAGATTAAATGCTTTTACTCTCATAACCAAAAATATGTTTCGCTGTGTCAACATTGGTTTTATCCTATGGACATTTAAATAAATTACACTAAAAATTTGCACAAACCTCCCTTCATAAAGAATTTTCAAATGTAAATTTACAACATTTTCCTCAAATCTAAATATATTTTTCCTCTAGTAGCCTATCCTACGTGCAAAGTTACAAGGAATATAAACCACGTTTAAACCTTAAATTATGGCTGCCTCGCAGTCCCCACCACCTTCCTCCAAAAACTATTAGCATATTCTAGAAACGATACATGACACTAATATTATTTAAATTGAGTTCAATTAAATATCAATTGAAGTAAATTTTTAGAAGGCCACCATTTTGAAACGGTTGAATGGATTAGTTTCAAATTTTAACTTGACCTTAACATTACTTACATAGGGTACATAAGTACCAGTTTTTGGTTCGGATTCATTTCTTGGATTAGCCATTTTCTGAATAAATTTCAAATTCACACTCAATACCAATAGTACCATACTAGCTTCAGTAAGGGTAAGGGGGGGGGGGCTGCCCCGCCATTATTTTAATTTGTTTAAATAAGAAACCCTATTTTATGACATTTCTTAAAAGGTAAGGGCATGAAAAAAAGAAGATTTTTCACACTGATTGAAGGTTGTTGAATTAGAATTTCCAGGAGGCCTCACCATTTGATGGCCAAGTATAAAATTATATTTAGCTTTACCTTAATACCTTAATTACCTTAGCATTACCTTAATTATTTAGTCTATTTTAATTTTTTTTTTTTACCTGGCTATCTCCTGTCGATTTATATCTCGGACAAATGCTGGCTCAGTAAGACACCGCTCCCGGAGGGTGATTCGAAGCAGCTGACCATCAAGCCAACTTTGGTCTATAGGATGAGAGTGCAGAGCGGTAAGTCGCAGAGAGTCCACAGTCATCGCGGGAGGATCGCTTGGCATACTCGCCCTACCAGGGCAGTCTTTATCCACCGCACATTTAAAGAACATACGGTGACCCAAATATCTATAACAATAATAATAAAAACCGTCGTTCATGTGATACACGGATGCATTGTATCTGAGACCATGGACCACGGAAATCATTGTAAAACTATTATAACTATACTAGCTGACCCGTACGTGGTTGTTGGTATTTTCAGTCTTTTTGACGTAATTGTAATTCTTTTTAAGTGTTTGTTGAATACCTGTGTGTATCCTTCTAACTGTGGTCATGAAAAAGTCTACGCTATTTAGGAAAGCACTGAAAATTGTATTAGTGTAAACTACTATCAAACATGAAAAAGCTTTAAATATA
Organism: Philaenus spumarius; assembly: GCA_018207615.1. Taxonomy (NCBI): domain Eukaryota; kingdom Metazoa; phylum Arthropoda; class Insecta; order Hemiptera; family Aphrophoridae; genus Philaenus; species Philaenus spumarius. Next base: position 25,561 of record JAGFPH010004415.1, on the reverse strand, counting down.
TCGTTTTAATTTATAGTTTTTACTAAGTTTTACTTTTACTTAATTTCATTGACAATGTTGCGAGCACCTACGGCCTTAGAGGAAGCTACGTACCAAATTTCATTCCAATTCGTTCTTATAGGGATTTTTAGTAGTAACTTTGACCCCCCTCCCCAAACCACCCTAAAATTTCGAATTTCTTTTAACCCTTTCTTAGCGAGGGTTTAAATTAGCTGGGGGTTGTAGAAAAGATATTTGAATCACTTTGTAACATCCGCGTTAATTTTGGATGTAACAAATTGGTTCAAATAGAGTTTGTAATTTTAAATGTAAAGGCCTAATTAGTATAAGATATATATTGTTTAGTATTTAAATATACAATATACAGTATATATCAAAATAAAGCTACGAATGTGATATTTTAATGGCATTTAGTTTAATTCAGATGGTTTGTTTAGTTTTCAATAAATATGTTTAAACTCGTGTATGTTTATGGTTATGCATGGTGTCAAATAATTTGTTTGTTATTATTAGTACCAGGAGACCGAGCTAAAGCTCGATTATAAGCAGGGCTATGATTTCAATAATAAATATTGGATTATTGAGTTTTGAGGTTAGGCCTATAACATTAAACAACTAAATAAAGGTTATATACAACATTAGGCTTACCTGTAATAAAAATACAGTTTAAAGGATTAACCATAATCTCAACGCTATGCCTCAGAAATAAGTCAGGCCTAAATTAAAGTTTAATATTTCAATATCGATTTAGGCCTAGGGCCTAGTTCGCTCACGTCAATAACTATTATTGCAAATTTCCGTGAACATTGTTTAGGTTAGGCCTATAACATTAAACAACTAAATAAAGTGTATGTTTATTTAGCCGAAGTATTCGTTGCCATGGTAACTATAAATAGATACAACATTAGGCTTACCTCTAATAAAATACAGTTTAAAAGAAAACAGATGATTATTGTAATGGCATTGAAAACATTTGCATCAGCTGTGCTTCGTTTAAAAGAAAACAGATGATTATTGTAATGACATTGAAAACATTTGCATCAGCTGTGCTTTGTATTGTTTAAAATGGACAAATTTCACTTTTTAATTTAATAAAAAGATGTAGAATTAACAGACTGGTGACCATTTCCAATCGATTTCTCGTGGCCAAAAGCCCCATATAAAATCGAAAAATCAAAAATCCTTAGACGGAGATTCCAGATCCATTTAGCAGACAGACAATTATCTCTCGCTTTAGAAGATAAGATTATTGATAGCGAAAATATGTTTTGAAAAGTATTAAAAACTTCATAGTTATGATATATTTTATATAAACAATATTTTAAGCAGCATATCTCTAAGTAGGCCTATATAGATATTTAATAACCAATTTTTGAGTTGAATTATAATTCTGTAAGCATTTTTATTTGTGTTTGTTTATAGTTTTTCAATCTAACCTTAAAAAGCTGTTGGTTTTGAAGAGTATTAAAGTGATTATAAATTTGCTAAGTAATGTTACTATGGTAATACATGTAAACAAACATAAGCTTTTTATACGAACAGCTGTTTTTGTGAGCTATGGTTTTGAGTTCATACAATAAATGCTGTTCAGTTTATTCCAAATTTGAAACTTTTTCGGGTAACTTTTCAAACATTTCTTTACGTATAAACCTTCTATGAACTACTACAAACATTTTAAGACCAAAAATAGCCAAATCAGTCCAGCCGTTCTCGAGTTTTAGCGAGACTAACGAACAGCAATTCATTTTTATATATATAGATAAACGTTATCAAGTTTTTATTAATATGTATTATTTTACAAGTTGTGTAATGTAATATTTAAAACAATATTCATATTTTTAATTACTGTTTCCAATAAAAATGTAATAACTTTGAAAATATTCAACCAATTTCAATGAAATGTATACCACATATAAAAAACATATTTATAATAATGATAAGAAAAAATTAAACTTTTAAATTAATATTTAATACGTGTACTAACTAGACCTATAAAATTAAAATCGATTAAGTGGCCTTTATTTTCAGCCAGCTTGTTAATACAATACTGTTTCTCAACACCAGCATTCTGAAAAAAAATTCTATGTCACATTTTTATAATTTAATTCCTGTTTTATTAACTAAAAAAACAAAAATATTATTATTTGCATGTTAAGACTTAACACTTAATTATTTATCAATATTTGTTACCTTATATATCTGAAGAAGGTCAGCTTTGGTGGGGTTTCGAGGCTTATTATTCTGCCCAATAACAGTAGTTGGAATAGGAATCCGGAGACGTTGCAGTGTTTCTACTATATCATTTTTTTTTCATTGTCATAGACGGTGTTTTGTGCAGCATCCTTCTATGATAGGAGGCATTGTCCAGAATTATTGCACATTTTTTTCCTCGGAAAAGTAACGTCAATCCTGGCAACAGCTGTTTCTCGAACCAGGTTTCAAAGAGATCTGCATTCATGTCCTAGTAAAAACATAATAAGTATTATAAAAGTTATGCCTATGATGTTGTGTGAGGTTATATGAATATTATTTACCAACATCAGAATATGGTAACTTACATAATTAAATTTATATTTTATATTCATAAAAAAATATAAGTTATATTTAGAAACTATTTCAGGAACTTAACAATACCTGATGATAGTCAGCAGAAGCATCTTTTATATTTTTTGCTGCTATTAATAATCCTCCAGGGATCCAGCCTTTTTCACATCCTGCGTGTAGAATAATTATTCTTTTTCCCCTTGACGGAGGAGTGTCCAAATTGGTTGAAGCTGTATTGTCACTCCAACCTTTTTTTACATCATCATGGCTAGCATACCTGTAAATAACATTAACCATTCTTAATAAATTAAAAATATGCATTGAACAGATTTTTTAGTGAAAATAAAAGATGGTCTTAGATGGCCTAAATATGTTTATATGACTTAAATTTATTATAATTATTTATTTGGAACCTTGCAATAATTGTATGACAAAAAAATATTGAATTTTTAGTGTTTTTATCAAATTAAAAAAGTAGTTAGTAATTTACGTACCAAGTTTCATCCACGAACACTAGCGGTCGCCCTTCAGCTCTCATCTGTTGCATTTTGTGGATGTATCGGTCATGCAAAATTGTAATTCTGGTTGAAAGCAATACTCGTCCCCGCCGATCTAGTTTTTTGAATGAGAATCCAATATCCTTTAACAGCCTCCGTAGATGCCTTACGCTATAGTTGAAGTTAATATCTTTTTCTATTAGTTCTTGGTGCAGCTGTGGAACTGTAGGAACTTCATTTTTAGTATACTTTGCATATATCATCCTCTGTATTATTTTCCTCTGGAAATCGTCGACTCGATGAAATTTGTATTTCCCTGTAGGTCGTGCTCTCTTTTTAGGTGATGCCACTTGTTTGGCCATAACGCGGTACACTGCAGCTTTTGAAACACCCAACACTTTCACAGCATCACTAACTGGACTTGCAGCTACTGCACCATAGACCGAATTGCCGCTTGTTGCCCTTAAGTAAAATGATTTCCTCTTCCTGCGAGTCGCGGTTGTTGCGATGTGTTCCCTCCAGAATCATTATTTAACTCGTTGACATCTAATTCGGCATCAATCACTTCTGCACCTTCACCATCACACCACGGTCGCCACATGTTCACTGCATCGTCAAACGCTACTGACTAAACAAGGAAAACCAGGTAAACAGCCCAGAACTTTCTGTTTCAGTGGTAATTCCAAGGCAACTGGTTTATAAGTCATATTTTGTTCTAATCACCTCAAAACTGGAGTAATTTACAATAATATTGTAATAGCCAACTAGCTCCTCAACGGAGAGTCGTAGGATTGTGATTCAAGTTTTCTCTTATTTGACTAAGTCTTGCAAGAAGTCACTTGTTTTTATTCGATTAGTGGTTCAAAATATAATATTTGTATTGGACCGAACTAGTTGTAAGAATTTAAGTTAGGTGGTGACAATCACCGCAAGTACGAGGGTGGCCGGGCGGTCGGTTTCACAACAATAGCATTGTCTTGGGCCGACCGACCCCTTTACCTTTCTCTTTATACTTGTCCCCGACTATATGTTTTTCTATAATAATGTACCCAATTTTCGATCCTTTTTTATAAACTTTAGTCGAAAACCTATAATTATTAACCGATTTGATTCAAACTTTCTACGTATATATTCTATATAACTATATTAATAACACATAAAAATTTCAAATATATTCATTAATAAATTTTCTTATTATTATTGATATAAAATGGTTTGATCAAAATCCATAATGCCATATAGTAGGTACAGTATAAGAAATAAAAATGTGTTTTCCCATAAAACGTGGTCTACGCGTCAGGTCTTATACAAATTATAACTGTATTTAATCAATATTCACATTTTGTTTAATACTCTTTACAGTTTTTGTCACTAGACACACAAACAAATTGAATTCCGTCAGTTCTCCAATTGCATACGAGTGAGACCTGTTGGGTGTGGTTTGATAATTGCTAATCGTTTCGTTATCTGTTATTGGTCAATTTCTTTGTCAGAATGGCGCCTACTATCTAGCGTTTGAAGTATCTACCAAATGCAATATCTTGCAGTTTAATGGTTCCCGTGCCATGCTCTGCCCAATCCCTTAATTTGGTAGGAACTAATGAGGCAGAATGCTGCAGTTTTTTGACCTGTTACAAGGCCTCTACAACTTTTTTTCTTCCTTGACCCATAGGTGGAACATACTGGAATCATTTTTCAAATCTGGTGAAAAGAACTTATCAATCAAATCACTGAGCATAACAAGATGGTCGGCCAGAGAAGAGGCGTGTAAAAGTTTCAACAAAGATTTACAGCCTATTTCAAAGGCTCTAAAATGTTTGAGTGAAAGCCAAGATGAAAACTGACTTTATCAAAAATGTTGTTTATGGCGGCCATGTGGGGAGCAATTCTAGAAAAATTTAACTCTGTAAGTGAAAAGATACAATCACATTGTATAAATGTAGCTACAGTTGTCAACCTCTACAAGTCTCTCGTTACATTTGTGAACGAACTTAAGAATATGTTTGACTTTTTTTAAACATCAAGTGAAAAAAAATTGAAGTTAGTTCATACTGCTCTTGCATCTGATGGTGAACTGTTAGATCTGGAACTTGAAGACAGACCCGAGAGATTAAGAAAAAGAAAGAA